>JBBPUG010000172.1:0-37187 GCA_038094535.1 Tubosaeta aff. alveolata
CCCCACCGCGTCGTTTTTTTACCCACATTTTTTTCCCTCCCTTTCCCCTCGGTTTGGGGCCCCCCCCCCCCCCCCCCCCCCCCCCCCCCCCCCCGACCAGACTACAGAGCTCGTCAGTCAGGTCCGATAAGTTCACTTGCTGTTCGTCCACAGATGATGAATAGAGAGAGGTTCCACGCGGGCATCAATCCACGGAGGCGTTCCTTCCAGGGATCCCCGGAGGTAGCGTCATGCGTGATCACGAGAAGAGGACAAACTTCTCCAATGCAGCGAGCATAAAAGTGCTGCAACATCTCCACATTAGGACCCGACAACGACCCGACAAAAATCAATAGATCTGCGCCGCCTTTCGACACCTTTGGAGTGATGTAGCGCTCCGAAAAGTCACCAGCATGCTGAAAGTAAATTGTGCGTCCGTTGATGCGAGAAACTATTCGCTTGAGATCATCAAAGACACTCGGACAAAAGATTTTAAAGTCGGTCTGACAGAACACGACAGTGGAAGTGGGCCGAACGTTCTCCAAGCCAGACTTTATTATCAACCGAAAGTCTTGTAAGGCAACTTTGATGAGTAGATCGGCACGGGATGGAGGCGGAGTGGCGACATGATAACAATGGTCGATGATGAGCTTGCGGACCAACTTCTGCGACAATATGCTGCGCTCTTCGAACATGTAATTCACCGCCTTCGTCATGTCCATGGTTGTAACGCATGCGTGGTCGTCGAAGCGCATCTTATACCCCGCTAATTCCCTTCCACCCGTAGACCACCAATCGTCCATATCCAAAGGCTGATTTTCTAGTCCCGTTACAACAACGACAACAGGAACCTTCTTCCTGCATATCACGGAGTGAAAGATCGCATAATTCCTCGCTAGGGACTTCCGAACGCTGGAACCGCGGATGCAGTAGACAAGAAGGTGGATACCATTCGCAGTCGCTAGCTCACGAAGTAGCTTGGCCAAATTTTTCTCCGCGACTTGCTGCAGAGCCCAACCTTTCGAACCCTCGTCAAGGCCAGCAGTATCCAAAACGTCGATATTCTGCCCATGGATGGTTACTGAATGTCGACGGCTCTCGAAGGCGGATCCGAGGGCCCCGCTGGGAGTCTCTGCGGTTTTCCGGCCATTGAGCATGTTGACGAGGGAGCTTTTACCAACTCCGCTTTCTCCAAAGATCACCACGTTCCGACCCTTCATGTTGCGGAAAGTTAATACTCTGACCAAATCGACCGAGATGGCACTCACTTCGGAACTATGCTTTTCCTCTATTTCCATCAATCTGAATAACATCGGCCGATTCTATAATGAGGGCGTTAACTTCAAAGGGACGGAACTTATATATCAAGAGCTACCATGTTCAAGTGTTCAGAGCCTGGCCGTCCGGCTGTCTTGCCTGCGCCGTCGACAATCTGTACTTTTGCAGGCTGTCCATCGACGTATCTTCAAGTTATCCTATGTTGTTTCGTGGTGAAAACTTACTGAACGTCGAAGCGGAGCCATGGATGCTGGCTCGGTGCAAGGGACTTGTGTTCCAGAATCCATCACAAGGAGCGAGACGACTTATACGTGGACTTGGCGCAAAGTTTGCTGGTGGGTTAATGGCTTATATACGGGGCTGGAGCTTTTGCCAATGGTGGGGCCATGCCTACACAACTGCAACCGTAACATGATGTTTCGCTTGGTGGAACACAGAAGACTTGTAATGCACAGCTACGGTAGTACTAGTGCGAGCTGGGCAATGAGGTCAAGGGCACGAGTTACACAGCACACGCACGTTAATATTCTAATTGAAAATAATCGTGCAATGCGACTGCGCAAAGGTAGCATTAGCAACCTCGCCGGGAAGCAAGTCCACGTATGTACCAAGTCCAGAGGGTTGATGACTTGAATACGAGGCTGGAGGTAGTTTTAACTATGGCAAGACGATAGGGACACAACCACACTCCGCTTGATCGAACGGCAAACTTGTGGATTAATGTGATGGGGATGAGGTGGACAAGAACCCTGTACACGCTCCATCACCGGATGGTATGTGAATGTGTGTGTGAACGCCGGTGAATTCGTTGTGGACAAACTTGACTGTCATGAGAGTATACAAGTCTCGGTTTGTTCGCGCTCGTGGAATGAAGTGGCTCGTCGAGGTTCACAGCTCCACCTCTCTTTGCGCGAATGCCCTGCGTCCGGGTGAGAAAAGAGGCGCATACCGGACCCTGGAAGCCATCGAGATCAATGATGCTCGGAAGAAGTACCATTCACAGCAGGAAATATTCCAAACTCCTCGCGCTCTCCTCGAGTCGCTGCAGCCCTTCGTATGACGTGGAGGAGCTCCTGTCAAGGGGTCAGATAGGCAACCGGGTTCGTCAGGACCTTGGACGACAGTTGGCCAAAAAAAAAGAGGTTGAACGGAGAAATAGTAGTGGTGAGGCAAGGTGGGTTCCGAACGTGTCCCAGAACGTACAACTTCCGAGTCTTTCGCTGACAGTGACTAGTAACTAGCGATAACCACATCATAGGCACCGTGAGTGAAAGCGTGGCGAGGCTGCGTGATACTTCAAGGGCAAAGACTATACCAACTTCAAATAATTGCCATGGGTTTTCTGCGTCCAATGCATCCACCGGCACTCATGCCACCTCGCAGTTTTCTTTTCTCGATGGTCCTGGGGGCCGGGTCCTGATTTGCTCTCGTCACTGCGAGGTTGGCCGCCCACCCTCCCCTCCTCCGGAGGGCTCTCGCACAACCCAAACTAACATTGCTGTTTGGGCATGTATATCCCCATCCACAAGTCCGTCGCTCATACAGTGCCAGGCATAGTTGATAGGATTGGCGTCGGTATGCCCCGTAGGTAGTCGTCTAAGATCGTCGTCAGGGATATGAACGAGAAGCGCACGTAACATGATCAGATCTCTTGATATAGGTAGACTCATTCCCTTTCCTCGCGATCACAGTGATATGTCCCTCGGACGCGATCTCCCCAGCGCCAGGCTAAACAGACGGGATTCTAGGAATTCAGATAATTTCGTCAGGATTTGGTACAGTTGCGTTGAACCTACCATCACGCTGAATGATGGCTGCACACAAGATTTTGCGTTGGAATGCTCGCTGCCAACACGAAATAGGGTCTTCGTTGAGTCCGTCAAATCCTTAGTAGTGGTCTGATGTCTATATTACCATACAATTAACCCCACCTTCGTCGTTCACGCCAAATCCAACATTGAAACCGAGGGCAGAGATACTCACAGTGACGTTCCTTAGAAAGACTAGGGCTGGGGGTGACTTGAGGAAGACAAAGTCCATTGCCAGCGAGGCTAAGAGTGCGGCATCATGGTTGTTAGGAACAAAGGACGCTGCATCCGGGGTCCGCCTGTTCGATTGCGCCTGCTCCTGACAAACCATTGGTTCCCAACCTCCCGCATGCCTGGATACGAATTCCTGTGGAGTCCCAGGCTACGTGTTACCATGTTTTATCACAGCAGGGCCGGTGCTGGCCGAGCGCTGGTGACGGTCGTGTTCCGAACAAGCCGGTAATGAACCCAAAGAGTCAGTCCGTTGACGGGTCTCCGATGCTTGCAGGCCAGCCTGATCCAATTCTGCCAGTCACTTGTCACCAAGCACCGGGGCAACGACAAGTGCCAGTGGCGGAGTGGGTCACAGATCTGTTTTTGGGTGACTTGGCTAACCGGACATTCCAACTTTAAACTTGGCGGTGCACGAACGTGCATTCATATATTGGCTTCTTCCACCAGGTGCCATGCGTCTCGTTTGACCCACGTTCTCTACATGGGTCGTCTCTTTCCCATCGCTCGTAGTGACACTGGACTGCCTCTTTTCCGTCGAGATGACAAGCCAAGCCGTCTCCCGTGGAAGGATGCCTCTCATCGCCGAGGGCGCCTTTGGCATGGAATCGCCTTGGTCACGCTCGCGTTGCTGCTCTCTGCAAGCTACTACCGCTATGGTTGGCAGAGTGCGCCACCAAAGATCATTGATGCAGCCGATGGTCGATTGCCCAAGGAAATCCAGCAGGCATGGGCTGCACATTCTCCATACTTCCCGGCTGCCGAGTACGTAGCGCCGCCTGAGCGCTGCGAGGTTGTGCAGGCGAGTACCCCTCATCCCGACTCGTCTTCTATCATTCTTAAGGCCGTGTTAGGTTCACTTGGTATGTGACCCATACCGTGGCCCAGGTTTGTCGTGACGGCGTAGTAGCTCCAGAGACATGGTTCGAGATTCCCCACTGCGGGGAACACCAAAGCGATCAAGAAACCGCTACGAAAGATTCTCAAGGCTGGCTCGTACTCTGGACAAGAGTACCAGTTTCTGAAGAAATTCAAATGGGACTTGGGAGTCAATGACCTTATTTCTCTTGGGGTAAAAGAGTAAGAACATTTCACCCTGCCTGTTTCCGCTCGATTAAGGTTTTCTAGGGTTTTCGACTCCGGGTCACAACATTATTTACGTTACAAGCACTTGGTGAAGGACGATCTGTTGCCCTTTGTAAGGGCATCGGGCAGCGAGCGTGTAATATCGTCTGCGGAGCATTGGACACAAGGTCTGCTTTGCCTCCTTTTTGGCACATGTTGACCTGACACGCCACGAGGCTTCTCTGTTGCAAGTGGGCAGGTATACTCGCCGAGCGTATCTGTTATCCTCTCGGAAGAGAAGGGTGTAAGTACATGTGCTGACATGAAGGTCGATTGTATTAATATGTCACAAGGCGAATAATACTTTGGATCGTTCCCAATGCCCTAACGCAAAGGCGAAGAAGAAGGCGGCGAAAGCCTGGCGCAACAAGTTTTCTCCTCCTATTGTGGAGAGATTTAACAAAGCAATTCCGAACGCAAAGCTTGGCAATAAGGATGTCACGGAACTCATGCCCCTGTGTGCCTTTGAGACACTATTCCACGAGGCTACCAGTCCATTTTGTGGCTTGTTCACTGAGGAAGAGTGGCTAGCTCGTGAATACTATGACGACTTGGAGAAGTATTACATGACTGGGTAAGCCGACGAGACTGATGTCTGGGTCTAACTGATCTCCGTGGTAGACATGGTAACCCTTTGGGACCTGTTCAGGGCGTTGGTTACGTCAATGAGCTCCTAGCTAGGCTGACTGGCCAGCCTGTGCGAGACCAGACACAGACGAACGAGACGCTTGATGGATCGCCAGATACGTTCCCCCTTGATCGCAGCTTCTACGCGGACTTTTCGCACGACAATCAGATGGTGGCCATCTATTCTGCGCTCGGGCTGTTCCGTCCTGACAAACCGCCGAGTACCCACAAACTGGACCCTGCACGAACATGGCGCATTTCGAAGATGACACCCTTTGCGGGGCGCTTGATCACGGAGAAGCTGTTGTGTGAGGGCACAGGAGAGCACATCAGAATGCTGGTCAACGACGCGGTACAACCACTGGCGTTTTGTGGTGCGAACGAGGATGGACTCTGTACGTTGGATTCGTTCGTGGAGAGTCAGGCGTATGCTCGGAGCAATGGCGCTGGGGATTGGGAGAGGTGTTTTGATTGAGGCAATCCACATAGAGTTGTAGATATGAGGTATTCGATCATATAAAGAGGCGACCACCCCAAAGGGGGTCACATCTTGACACGCGACTTTGGATGTTCTCGACGTCAACTCATTTGCCCAAAAAACAATGCTGTTCGACGTGTCTGTGAGTCTCACTGTGTCTTCAAGCAAGCAATAACTTCTGAAGTGAATACTCAGCGCAAATTGTTCTGTCGATCTGACCGCGTCAAAGGCACCGACTTTCACCCGACCGAGCCATGGCTGCTCACAGGTCTCTACAATGGCTCAGTGAACATTTACAACCACGAAACGGGCGCCCTCGTGAAGACGTTTGAGGTGTCCAATGTCCCAGTCCGCTGCGTCAAGTTCATTCCCCGCAAAAATTGGTTCGTCGCTGGTTCAGACGACTTCCAGCTCCGTGTCTTCAATTACAACACGCACGAGAAAGTCATTGCGTTCGAGGCCCATCCTGATTATATCCGATGTCTTGCGGTGCATCCGACGGCGAGCATTGTGTTGACGGGCAGTGACGATATGACCATCAAGGGCTGGGATTGGGATAAGCAATGGAAATGTATACAGGTCTGTCACCCTTTCGTTCTGCCCTACGCAGGCCACACGTTTTCTCGGATGGGTAGGTATACGAGGGCCACACCCACTACATCATGAACATCTCGTTCAACCCCAAGGACGCGAACACGTTTGCCTCCGCCTGTCTCGATCGTACAGTCAAGATGTGGTCCCTTGGGTCCGGAAACGCCAACTTCACGATGGACGCGCACGACAAGGGGGTCAACTATGTCGACTTTTACCCTGGTCCTGACAAGCCGTATCTGGCCACGACGGGCGACGACAAGACGATCAAAGTATGGGATTATCTTAGCAAGAGCTGTGTGCAGACGATGGAGGGTCACACCAACAATCCTTCCTTTGCGGTCTTTCACCCCAACTTGCCGATCATCATCAGCGGGAGCGAGGACGGGACCGTCAAGATTTGGAACAGTAGCACGTATCGGCTGGAAAACACGCTGAGTTATGCGCTGGAGCGGGCGTGGTGTGTGGCACTGCGAAGGGATGCAAACGAGGTCGCGGTCGGGTTCGACGAAGGCATCGTCGTCATCAAGGTAGGTGTGCGTCGTCTGGTCTGCGATCCCCGAGTCACGTCTCCTAGCTTGGTCGGGACGAGCCTTCGTTTAGCATGGACCCCACCGGCAAACTGATTTACACGCGCAATCAACTCGTGCTCTCGGGGAACTTGCAGGGTCTCGGGGACGACACGACCGCGGAAGGCAACCGCATCCCTCTGTCGATCAAAGAACTTGGCACGACAGAGATATTCGCGACGAATTTGATTCATTCTCCAAACGGACGGTTCGTCACGGTCGTGGGGGATGGCGAGTACATCATATACACGGCACTCGCGTGGAGGAACAAGTCGTTTGGGAACGGACTCGCGTTTGCCTGGGCGGGCGACTCGAATACGTATGCCGTGTTGGAGAGCAAGCTAAAGTTGAGAGTGTACAAGAGCTTCAAGGAGAGGGGCGGTGCAGGGATGAAAGGTTCGGGAGGCTGGTCGATCGATGGGTTGCATGGTGGCCCGCTGCTTGGCGCACGTGGCAAAGGGTTCGTAATGTTTTGGGATTGGGAGAGCGGGGAGATCGTGAGGCGGATAGACGTGGATGCTAAACATGTGCGTCTTCCCCTCTGTGTGTGAGACGCGTTCGCTGACGGTTTCAAGATTTATTGGTCGGGGACGGGATCCCTGGTGGCGATCACTTCTGAAGACTCGTTTTACATTTTACGTTTTGACCGGGAGGCATATAACGCCAAACTGGAGGACGGGTCCGAGATCACGGACGAAGGTGTTGAAGAAGCCTTTGATGTCATCTCGGAAGTCTCAGACAAGCAAGTCCATCTTCCTATGGTCGAAAGACACTCTGACTTCCGGGATTTTTCGCAGTGTCATGACTGCAAAATGGGTTGGGGATTGTTTTATCTATACCACGGCGGGTAACCGAGTCAGCTACTTTGTTGGCAACGAGTCCTATACTATCAGCCCATCAGACATGTACGTCTTGCATGGATATATTTCATTTTCCCATTGATCTCGGTTATTCTAGCCCACTCTACGTCCTCGGCTACATACCAGCCCACAATCGAGTATACCTCGCAGACAAGGACATGAATATCTATGGTTACGCGTTGTCCTTGAGTGTAGTTGAGTATCAGACTGCGATTCTCCGTGGTGACATGGAAGCTGCCGACGAGATTCTGCCCACGCTCCCCAAGGAACAGCTGAACAAGGTAGCCCGGTTCCTCGAAGGCCGAGGTGGGTTTCTCACCTATGATCGCGTGACGTTCATCTGCTCACGCGACACGACATCCAGACCTCAAAGAGCTCGCGCTGCAGGTGACCAGTGATCCAGACCACAAGTTTGATTTGTCGCTGCAACTCGACGACCTCGATACTGCTGTCGACATCGCGCGTTCTGTACCCGCGAACGAAGCAGAGACCAAGTGGAAAGCGTTGGGTGATCGTGCGTTGTCAGTGTGGCGATTCGATCTGGCGCGGGAGGCGTTTGAACGGGCGAGCGATCTGAACGCGTTGATGCTGTTGTTGCTCTCGACGGGCGATCGGGCGGGGTTACAACAACTGGCTGCTACTGCGGGTAAGCCAACTCGTGTGCATCTGCGTCATGCCGCTGAGTCTGCTCTTAGAGCAAAAGGGCGTGCATAATTTGGCATTTGCGACGCTATTCCAGTTGGGGGATACCAAGGGGTGTGTAGACTTGCTCGTGAAGACGAACCGAGCGCCAGAAGCGGCGCTGTTCGCTCGGACGTATGCCCCGAGGTGAGCAGGCAGAGGGAGCACGCGGACAGTGGTCGCTCAGGGTGTTCCTCTAGTTTGGTACCCCAGACGGTGGACGTGTGGCGCGGGGAGCTGCAGAGCAAAAACAAATCCAAGATGGCGGCGTCGATCGCGCACCCGGTCGACCATGCGGACTTGTTTGAAGAAGGGTGGGCGGAGGCGTTGGGTCGGGAGTCGGCGCATGGTGTGAACGGCGCTACGGGTGTGGTGTCGAGTTGAGTGTAGGGTTGCCTGCGTCGAACAGGCCCTTGATGGCTGGCCACCTTGAATGGTTCGTGGTACTATTGCAATGATCCCAAATCGTTGTTTGTTAGGGCTCACCCTGGAAATCACAAAGGAGGAACAATGATTTAGATATTATTATTGTTCGGCCCCGTGATCCACTGTGTGCTCTGTGGGAAGAAATGAGATGGCCATGTGTTGTTACGTGACCGGTCCAATCTGCAAGGGTGGTTGACCGACAACGTCACCTCTCCGTCCAGTTTTTCTTTTTCCCGTCCGCTCTTTCTTTCCACGTTCCTTCCTTGGCCTCGAATGGCCTCCGCCTCTCTCTCCACCCACGCCGCCAACACAGGCGACCTCACCCACCTCGTATCCTCTTCCCAGTCCGCCACCGTCTACCCGTCCGAGGATGCCATCCTCGCCGTCCTCAACACTCGCTTTCGCTCGGACTTGCCCTACTCTAGAATAGGAACAACGAACTTGCTCGTCGTAAATCCCTTCAAAACGCTCTCAAATGTTAACGACCTCAGTGCCAGAGAATATGAAGAACGGTGCTACAAGGAAACCAGCCTCCCCCTCGCTAGCTCAACCCTCCTCCAGCCCCATCCATATGAACTCGCTGCTCAGATTTACTTGCTCATGCGTCGCACCAAACACTCACAGTCCGTCATCACTCGGTACATCTCTCCCTACTCTGTAGAACTCGGACTTCTGACCATCTTTTTAGCGGTGTCACCGGCTCTGGAAAGACATCCACTTTACGTCTCCTTGTCGACCAGGTTCTGCGGCTTTCTTCCCACTCCAAAAAAGAGCTCAGGATGGCGGGCCAAATCAAAGCCCTTCACACCCTCCTCGACGCGTTTGGTAACGCAAAGACTGTTTCAAATCCAAATGCATCACGGCATAGTCGTTATCTCGAGCTTCATTTCAACGATCGTGGCCGCATTGAATCCGCTAAAGTCCTCGCCTTCGCGCTAGACAAATCTAGACTCAATCGCCTCGCCAATGAGGAACGCACGTTTCACATCTTTTACCAGTTCTTGTCCGGTGCAGCCCCTCAGGAACGCGATTACTTCAACATTGTCGACTCCTCGGAATATGCCCTGCTGGCTTCTTCGGGCTGCTACCGGCTCCCGAGTGGACCTTTCAGCGATGACGCTATCGCGATGGAGGACGTTCGCATCGCTATGCGCACACTTGGCTTCAAACCGAAACACCTATCGTCCATCTTCACCATCCTCGTTGCTATCCTTCTTCTGAGCAACGTTCAGTTCACAGAGGCGGATGCCAGGGATGTATCCGCATCCGTTGCAAACATGCCTGTCCTCGAGCAAGTCGCACGTCTCCTTGGTATTGTCCCAGATGACCTCGCACAGAACCTCACCAACAAGACCAATTATGTTCGCAAGGAGCTATACACCGTTCTTCTCAGCGTCGAGCAGAGCGCCGTCCAGCGTGATTCACTCATGCGCGATCTCTACGCCATTCTTTTCGCCTATGTTGTCGAGACGGCGAATCACAAGATCGCCCCTGCAAACCGTGATGTCCTTCCCACGACTCAATTAATCCTTTTCGACCCTCCCGGCTTCCAAACGCGTGGTCCCACGGGCACCGGCTCGATGATGTTTACGGGAACCGCTCCACTCATTTCCGCCTTTGGCCAAAACGGGTTTGATGAGTTTTGCATCAACTTTGCAGACGAGCTGGTGCAGTCTTACGTCTTGCGCAATACTTTTGAGGACGCCGTAGGCTATAATAGCCATATGGTCGGCGACGGGATCTCTCTTCCGACTATCTCCACCGTGGATAACACGGCTTGTATCGAACTGCTTCGGGGTGCTCAGCTCAGCGAGCGTGCGACGCGCAAGCCTGCCGGCATGCTGGGAATCTTGAACAAGGCTTGCACATGGTACAAATCTGGAAAGGCAGGAGACAAGAAGGCGGAAGAGCTCCACCAGGACCTCGTGTCTAAATACGGCGTTCATACTTCGTTTGTGGCGAGTCCTAGTCAAGGAGGTGAAAACGACAGGAATTTGTTCGGCATTAACCACTATGCTGGGAATTGCTCATACGACATTTCATCCTTTATTGAAAAGGACTCGGATCTCTTGGATTCGGCGTTCGTGTCGTTACTTCGCCACTCCTCAGATCCTTTCGTCTCGAAGTTGGTCTCTGGTCCTTCGCTTGCTACTGAAAAGCACTCCAAGGATGATAATTGTATTGTACAGGCGCAAGTCTCGTCGCGGCCTCTTCGTCAGCCAACACGCATCGCTTCGCCGGACGGTCCTGCACCACTTCCAAACGAAGAACACCCACCCCTAGACTCCTCCAAGATATATACCGTATCTACTCAACTCAACTATGCGCTCTCCGAGATCTTTGCCTCCTTTGACCGGACACGCTTTTGGACTATTTCTTGCATCCGACCTAATGATTCCAACTCGCCCAATTCGTTCGACAAACGCCGCGTCAAAGCTCAGATCAAGTCACTCCTCATCCCCGAAATCGTCGCGCGTCGCAGTGTGGACTATGTCGCTGATATGAGTCAGAGCGCATTCTGCGAACGGTATGTACCGACGATGCGCGGTTCAGATTTACAGCGTATTCGACAATGTGCGGCTTCTAATGGGTGGAAAGAAGGATCGGATTATGTCGTTGGTCACCGTTCGATCTGGCTGTCGTACACTGCATGGAAAATAGTTGAGGACGTCGTTCGTGCGGCTGAGAAGGAACAGAGACGGTTGGCTCCTGGGGAGGCGGAAGACGATGAAAGCGCCATTGGGGACGACGCCACGGACTACACCCACACCGATACGCACGGGAACGGGATTCTCGATAACGAGAGTCGCGACAATTTGCTCATTGCCCGCGTAGGGAGTCACGGATCGAGATATCAGGACCCTAACCAACAGGTTCCATACGGCGTCAGTGGTCTGCCTTCGCCAAACATCCGTACTCCGGGATTTACTGATCCCGAGGACGGTTGGAGTTCAGAATGGGACAAGAAAGGTGGGAGCCCTGGTGGTTCGTCTCCTTACACGTCAAAGGAAGGCTCGATGCCTGCCCGTGCCGCACCCGCGGCTGTCGAGGAAATACCCACGAGTTCAACACGAAAATGGTGGCTTTTCTTCGTCTGGTTATTGACTGGTATCGTACCCTCCTTCGTGCTGCGCTACATCGGACGGATGAAGCGCCCGGACATCCGCCTTGCTTGGAGAGAGAAAGTGACTATCTTTTTCTTGATCCTGCTCATGAACGGAGTCGTTATCTTTTATATCGTCGAATTCGGCCGACTTCTCTGCCCCGACTTCAACAAGGTCTGGAACTCCAATGAAGTGGCCCAGCACACTGGGAACACGGATTGGTGGGTGTCGGTGCAGGGATGGGTGTACGACCTCTCCAACTTCATCCATGGCGACCACAGCGATATCACTGGGATTGCATCCAACTCTGCCGCGGACCTGGAGGTACTTGTAGGACAGGATCTGACAGGGTATTTCCCACCGCCTCTTGCGCTCGCTTGTTCGGGGCTGGTCTCTCAAACATCGTTGCAACTCACTCCGAAAAACTTTACGGTATACGCTCCGAATGCGATGCACAAGTCTGGTGCGAATCAGCCGGCCCAGGGGACAGCGCTCGACAACGAGGATTGGTACACATCGACGTTCTTGCCAAGCATAAGGCAGTACCGGAAAGGCGCGTTGGTGTGGGATCCCAGCGTAGTTTATTCACAGGCGATGGATTCGAACATTCAAAGGTATGACTCAGCGTGATCTTAAAGCGGTTGATTGGCTCATTCTGCTTCGAATAGGATTTGGGCCATCTGGGATAACAATGTCTACGACCTGACGGACTACGTCAACACCGTCTCGATCAACCAGGGTGGCGCTGCGAACTCGTACCAGTTCCTGAACAAGGACATCACCAATGTATTCAAGGAACAAGCTGGACAAGATATTTCCAAGAGCCTGAACAAGGTCATTGCCGGCATGGACTCACAGGCGGCGGCGCAGAACGTGAACTGCATAAAGAACATGTTTTATCTCGGCGAGGTCGATTTCCGAAAGACACCCCGGTGCACGGTGCAGAGCTATCTCTTGCTCGTGTTCACTGGTATCCTCTGTGCATCTATCGCGCTCAAGTGTATGTGTCCCATCTGTCCGTCTGGCGCAGAGTAGTGCTCATTTTTATCCCAGTCCTTTCCGCACTGCAGTTGGGCGGCAAGCGCGCGCCGGAGATGCTCGACAAGTTTGTTCTCTGCCAGATCCCATGCTATACCGAAGGCGAGGACTTGCTCCGACGTACCATCGACTCTATCGCCGCGCTGCACTATGACGACAAACGGAAGCTGCTGTTCATTATCTGCGACGGGAACATCATTGGGAGCGGCAACGACCGCACGACGCCGAGAATCGTGTTGGATATTTTGGGTGTCGATCCTAAGGTGGATCCTGAACCCTTGATGTTCCGATCGATCGGCGAGGGCTCGAGACAGATCAATTATGGGAAAGTATATTCGGGACTGTACGAACACGAGGGACATGTAGTTCCGTAAGTGCACCGTCTCGTCGGGTGTTTTCTGACCGCTGACGTTTGGGCATAGTTACATGGTTGTCGTCAAAGTTGGAAAACCTACGGAGCGCTCCAAGCCAGGCAATCGCGGCAAACGAGACAGTCAGATTTTGCTTATGCATTACCTTAACCGGGTACACTTTGACGCGCCAATGTCGCCGTTGGAACTCGAGATCTTCCATCAGATGCGGAACGTGATTGGGATTGATCCAGCCTTTTATGAATACATCTTTACAGTCGATGCGGACACGGTGGGTTCTCTTGTGGGTTTAGTGACACGTTGAGATTGACCGACTCCTGCAGACGGTCACGCCTGAGTCGCTCAACCGTTTGGTCTCGTCGGCCGCAGACGACTCGACGATTATTGGCATTTGTGGTGAAACCAAGCTGTCCAACGAAGAGGGCTCGTGGTGGACGATGATCCAAGTTTACGAGTACTTCATCTCTCATCATCTTTCCAAGGCGTTCGAGTCCCTCTTTGGTTCAGTCACCTGTCTGCCCGGCTGTTTCTCGCTCTACCGCGTCCGCACCGCCGACAAGGGTCGACCGATCATCATCTCGAACCGGATCATCGACGAGTATGCCGAATGCAACGTCGACACGCTGCACAAGAAGAACTTGTTCTCGCTCGGTGAAGATCGTTTCCTCACGACGCTCCTCATGAAACACTTTCCGACCTTCAAGACCAAGTTCATTCCGGATGCGGTGGCGCATACGATGGCGCCTGAATCGTGGCGTGTCCTGTTCTCTCAGCGACGTCGGTGGATCAACTCTACGGTGCATAACCTGCTCGAGTTGGTTGTCTTGCCTGAGCTCTGTGGCTTTTGCTGCTTCTCGATGCGCTTCTTTGTGTTCATTGATTTGTTGGGAACGATCGTGCGTCTTTTTCCTTTCTTGTTGGTTGGGATGGTGCTGACAAGGAAGTAGATTCTCCCTGCCACGGTCGTATATGTGAGTCGGGTCAAAGTGAGCTAGGGTGATGTGCTGACTTTGTTCTATAGCTTGCCTATTTGATCATCGCGGTCGCTACTGGCAGTAGTTCGCTGCCGTTGATCTCGATCATCATGTTGGGTGTGACGTATGGCTTACAGGTACGCGTGTAGCCGAGTCAGGACATTGATAATAAACTGAAAATATTCGTAGGCGTTGATCTTCATTATCAAACGTGAATTCATGCTTGTCGGCTGGATGATCGTCTATCTCCTTTCGTGCGTTGGTTCTGGTCTTTTGTTTGTCTGACTAAAAGTTGTTGGAACAAGGTATCCGGTGTATAGTTTCTTCCTGCCCATCTACTCTTTCTGGTGCATGGACGACTTTTCGTGGGGAAACACGCGTGTCGTGATTGGTGATGGAGGGAGCAAGAAGGTAGTCATGAATGAGGATGAACGGTTCGATGAGTCGATGATCCCCCTCAAGAAGTTTAGCGGTGCGTGTCGGCATGGATAAGAGTTTATTTGGCCGTTGATATCCTTTTTATAGAGTATGAAGCGGAAACATGGGAGGGTGCCTCGCGTCATTCCGACGAGACAGGGATCAGCAAGGCCCATTCGCAGCCACGGTTCCCGCCATCTCGGCAGAGTTCCCCACGCCCGTCCAACGGAGGTGATTATTACCGGAATACAAACGTGCTGAACAACTCGACCACCAACCTCCGAAGCGTTGCGTCGCATCACAGCCATGCTGGTTCTCGACAAGGGTCCATGTATGAAGGCCGTCAACCGATGATGTCCCAGTATGGATTGCCGATTATGTCGCTAGGCCATAGACCTGGGAGCGCGGCTGGTTCGGACCACGGTGGGTCGGGCATGTTGGGACCCCTCGGGTTTCAACACACGGGGAGCGTGTACGGGATGGTGGATCCACGCGCAACGATGATGACCATGGGCGGTATGAACATGAACATGTTCACTGGCAACGGGTCGCAAACGGGCGGGTTCGGATTGCAACCCCCTACGCCGTTTGGCGCCGGGGACGCACGCATGTCGACGTTTTCCATGGCGACCTCCGTGAATGCGTTTTCGGGACCGAGTTTGAACCCCAATCCGACGGACGAGGAGGTGTTCCATGCGTTGAGGAATTATCTGAGCACGCAGGATTTGATGACGGTGACCAAGAAGTACGTTTTGTGTTCTGTGCCGAAGGGTTGGCGCTCATCTTGGTTTATAGGACCGCGCGCGAGGCGATCATGGCCAAGTTCCCCAAGGCTGATCTCACGTCACGCAAAGACTTTATGAATGAGTCGATCGACAGGATATTGTCGCAGTCATAAACCACCTTTCACACTCTGCTTTTTTTAACCTCATTTATGTCTTTTTGGTTGCTCGTCATCGTCATCATCCAGCATCCCCACCCCATATGGACCACGTAGCACATGTCACACTCTGCCTGCTTTCCGTCGCATCCAGTCGTTGTAATCTTTCCTTTTCATTGGACAGTGTCTCTCATTTTGGGTATCCCTCGTTAGTACTAGATAAAGAAAGTCGGTCGTACATATATTCGCTTGCTTAATCGGCATCTCACTCTTCGTGTGGTTTGAATTGACTCAAACGCTGACGCAGCATTGAAGGTTTGGTGTAGTTTTCGACGCCCACTCTGACACCCCAATGAAGATGATGTTACAGCGCATACGCACATGTCGTCTGGCGATGACAAGAGCGACAAGGTCCATCTACCGACTCGACGTCCGGCGCACAGAGGCCTCCCACCCGACTTTATGACGTACCCGTACCCGACAGCGGCAGAGAGGGCGCGCATCTGGAGGTCTCTCGCCGAGGGAGCGACAGAGGAGAGCAAGCGGTGCGTGTCGTGGCAGCGGGGAAGGGGCCTCAGCTGACCCGTACCAAGTAGATGCGTGTCCAACTTGCTGCGATACCGCGCGGTGCGGACGCGTGCGCGGTTGCCTCGGGGGGCGAGCGCGGCGGTGCTCGTGCCGCTGTTCGTCGGGCGGTCGGGCGAGCTGTACGTGCTCCTCAGTCGGTGCGTTGGTGCTTCTTTGTTTGCCACGTGGTGGGCGTGCTGATGCCTGGAAGGCGCTCGGAGGCGTTGAGGGCGTTTGCGGGGGATACGGCGTTGCCGGGGGGCAAGGTCGACGCGCAGGACGGGACGGTGGAGGAGACGGCTGTGAGTGTGCCTCGTGTTGCGGTTTTTCCTTGTCTGACGCGTGCGCGCACAGCGGCGTGAGGCGTTTGAAGAGGTCCGTCGTCCGTGTGGACGGTAGTGCTGATCACTCATGTCGTTAGATTGGACTGCCGTGGGACAGGGCACGGGTGCCGTTGTTGTGCGTGATGGAGCCGCACTTGGCCAAGAACGAGATACTGGTGACGCCGTGCGTGTGTGATCTTGTCCCGAGTGCGCGTGCTCACTGTCTCCCAGGGTGGTCGTGCTCATCCTGGACCACACCCTGCAGGTGCGCATGCGTGCCGTTCGACTGCCCGCGGTCCCGTATTGATCTCCACAGCCCAACTTGAATGCGTCCGAGGTGACGTCGATCTTCGCGCAGCCGCTCCTCTCGTTCCTGTCATCGACCCCTTTTTTTTCGCCCAGTCGGATAGCAGACTCAAAGAGACCTTATCACGCGTTTACGGACCTTCCCTGGAGCGACGGTGGTGCGATTCGCCTCCACAGGTTCCTCACCGGACGCGAAAGCGAGGGTATCAAGCCCGTCTTTGGGGTCACAGCGTCCGTCCCTTTGCGCGTCTCATACATAAACAAGATCGAGAGCGCTCATATCCGTTTGCGTTACACAGAGCGATTCTCATCAAGACAGCTACCATCGGGTACGGACGGACGCCCGATTTCGAGGTAGAGCCCCCGAATGCGCCGACGTCCGCACAGCAGATCGCGTATGCGCTTCTCACGCCTGCGAACCCGCTCCGGAGAGCGTGCGAGCGGGAGGGTGTGGACCCACATAAGGCGGCCGCTCTGCTGCTGCGTCCGCCTGTGGCCGCCAAGGCGCCGCGGACGCGCGCGTGGGCCAAGATGGGGCAGGCGTGGCGAACGCGCTTGGAGGGGGCCCCCAAAGTCGACGCAGTACGCCCTGGCCCGGAGGAGGATGGCCAAGAATGTGTGGGCGAGCGCCGGAACACGCTCCAGGACCTGGCCAAATTGGGGGCGTACCTCGACGAGACACGGGAGAGGGTGAACGCACGGATGAAGGAAGTCGAGGGTCACAACGGGGGCGATGTCGATCCGAAGGCGCTGGTCGCCCAAATTCCGAAAGGCGGAAAGTCGGAGAAAGGTGTCAAAGCTGGTAAGAATGAAATCAGGACCGGAGAGGACGAGGGAAGAGATCAGGCTACGGGGAACGAGAAGGACGGCGCGGGCTTGGAACAGATCGGGAAGGCCATGGACACCAGCTACAGAGTAAGGAAACATAATGCTAAGTTATGATCTGCACGCCGTTATCCATGACCGGGTTTACGATTTCAATCTTTCTTCAAGCACAGTGAAACAAATTGTGGTAGAGCTGCTTGGAGTTGGAATTATACGAATACAAGCAATGCAACCTAGTCATACAAGAGTCCACATGGGTTTTCAATCCACGACGACCAGTCCATCGAAGCTCTTTCTCGACAATGCCTTCTTCATCACCTCCACTGGGTTCAGCGGATCCTTTTCAGGCCGAGACTGACCCTGCTCATCAAGAACCTCCCAACCCTCCTCTTCTTCGACATTCGTGAACAACTTGAGTAATGACGGCGAATAGCCGCTCAGTAAAGCAACTCCTTCCCTTTCGCCGGTCACCGGCACGGTGATGCCATGTCCATCCCGCGGGTCGGACAAGTCCCAATACACCAGCTCTGGGATGTCGTACCCAGCTTGGGCATACGCCTCCGCGATCACGTCATGATTCGTCTTCCACTCCGCTGCTGCACGCACCGGATCGCGCCTATTGTTGGCAACATCGAATTGCATGTCGCTAAAGACAAAGATACGCTTGATCATCTGATCCTTGGGGACCTTGTGATGGATCGCGAGCGGGAGGATGAGCTCGAGGAACACGGCGTTGAAGTCCGTATTCATCTGCCAGTTGGCACGACTCATCTTTGCGACCGTCGCGCCCAGGGAGACCCCCATGTAGTCAGGGTCGAGCGTGACAAATTCGGGTGAGGCAGAGAACGTGATGAACGAATCGTCAAACGGCGGTTTCGCAAGCCGCGCCACGAGCAGAGAGAGCGCCAGCGCGGGCCAGAGGGGCCGGACTTGAAATGCGGACTTGCCTCTTGAACAGTCCCAGATGGAGCCCATGGATCCTGACACGTCGCAAACCGCGATACAGTTGTCCAGTCGGCCTGATTCGCGAAGGCGCGACACGAGCGTGGCCCATTGGGCGTCGACGACTCTCGTCTCAGCTTCCGCAAGCTGACGCTGACGCTTCTCCAGGGCATTGGCAAGGGAACGTACAGTGCTTTCGGCGGATGGAGCGCGTTGGTATAATTCTACGGCCTCCATGACTAGAACGTGAGGAAGGAGCGTCGCCCCGCTGATCTTCTTTTTTCCAGACTCGATATCGCATAGGTAGCTGACAAATCTTTCCTCGTCGTGCTGGAAAAACTTGCGCTTGTTCTTGTTCATACAAATGGATGGAACCCGGGGGTAGATGATGTCTGACCAACGATTCGCAGACATGAGGGGTTCTGGGACCCGGACGTAACGTCTCCCAGGAGTGAGAACATGTTTTTGGTAAACGGAGCGAAGCAGATGCATCTCTGATGCCGGCAAGGCCGCCGACACAGAGAAAGAGGTTCTCTGGGCAATGAAAGGGGACACTTGGGCCTCGTGAAGCAGCAGACAGATCGCAGATGCAATGTTCGTGACACGGTCATGCGATCCTCCCGGGGTCGGGGCCCATTTGGCAGCAAGTGTAAGAGCGTTCATGAGTGCCATCCGGTCGTCCTTGTCTGCATCAGCAGGCAGGGAAGCTATCTTGGACATTACATCACATTCCTTTTCCAGCTGACCCGCAAACAACCGGGCGACCGCCACGCAGAGTGCGCGGTAACGCTTATCAAGAAGTTTCTGTCCTAGACGTTCATGGGCCGAGCGGGACCGTTCGATGCGCTGAGCACGCGCCCATTCCTCTTGTTCCTCGTTGCTCTTGAAGGAAGGCCGAGATGTCCTGCCACTGAAGTTGTGTAGGAAATTGGAACGCGGATTGAGAGGTAGCTTTGGTTTCAACTCGTCGACGGTGGCCAAAGCCAGTATGTTGAGCAAGTCCTTCCAGTACCCATGGGACGTGCCTTTTCCCTTTTCTGCATCCTCGTTGGATCTCACGCACACGGGATCCACCAGGCAGCGGAGATTGGTGATCGCCGTCCGTGGGTGGTTCTCAAAAAGCCACCCGAATGCTCTAACAGCACGGGATGAGGGGCGATCGACGAAAGCACGAAGAAACGCACCGATAGAAGAGCTCTTTCTCTGCCTTGCCATCATGGATACTCCGCGTGCTCCAGATGATTCGAAGGGTCAGGGTTGGATCCTCTGCCCACGCATTTTCTAACAAGCGATCAACTCTTTCTCCAGAGATACCAGTTCGCAAACCCAGATAGGCATCGAGCGTGGATACGAGTGTAGAGCTGAATGCGGGAGCGTCATTAGTCGTAAGCTTTTGGTGGGCAGAGGACCGGAGGGCATCCATCATCGCATTAGTGGGACCCACATCTGGGGTCGCTGGCTTGGAAGTCTGTGCATCCTGGCTCACTGGGAGGAGAACATCGAGGAAGAGAGGGTTGAAGAGCTCAGGAAGAGGGGGTAACGTGATGATTTGGGAGGTTGCTGGCTGATGGGACATACGAGCAGACAAACGCTGGTCGTAAGATTGACAAGGAAGGGGCTCTCGAAGGACTGTAACTCTGCCCAAAGCGTGCGACGAGTGTAAGAGTGTCGAATTTGACTGATCTTGTGAGTCAAGTCGATCGTTGAATGACTTGCAACGACTCGCCGGTTCCGACTCGATCAAGTTCCATAACCCATGCGGCATTGACTCGGAAGTACGTGCCTATTGGCGGAAGAGCTAGAAGACTGGAAGAAATTATTGTTTCTACCTATCCGCCAGCTGACCACTTGCCAAAGCGTGTACGAAAGACGCTACCAAAGCCTACCCGACCCAAGTGAGCCATGTCGGGAAGTTACTCCCCTCCCCCAGATAATCATCATTCCTCTCAGCCGCATCGTTATTCAGCTCATATTGACCTGCCATGCATTTAGATGGTCACCGCCTATCATCCCCCCCTTCAGTGAGAGGCCCGCCCTCGCTTCTTTGTCAACTTTTTGCCACTCATTCCGCCGGCTCGGCTCGCCCGCCACGTGAACAACGGTCGCTGCAGCCGCACCATCCGCACCATCGTCTCTTGCCTTGCCCCTCTCCCTCGCTTCTTCCTACCTCCGCTTCCTCGATAACAACATCCGGGTGCCCGCTAACCTCCTGGTAGGCGTCTAGGACTGCGACTACCCGCTGTGCCTCGGCGAATGCGGCATCGTACTCTGCTGCGAAGTTGGGGTCCGATCGATCTGGCCGCTTTTTGGCGCGGCTGCCTCCTATGCCCTCCTGGCTGGTTTCTATCGGCTACGCATCTGCCCCGTCGCCGGTGATCATTTCCACGTCTTCATCAAGAGTGCGCTGAGAAGTTGACGGGCCACCTTGGCCATCTGTGGGTCCGGCTCTGGGCGATCGCTCGACAGTGTGGAGAGCTTTGAATAGAATGCGTCCTTGTTGTAGATATGGGCGAGGAGAAAGTAGCCGACCGGTGCCGGCTCAAGCTTGTGCGCATATAAGACAGAACTGATTCTGACTATAGGCTAGACAGAGACGTAAGTGCCCGCGAGGCACCAAAGGGTTGTCCCTGTCATAGAAGAAGAAGTCTTCTCCTCGAGGGCGGATGAACTTGGCATAACGAAGCTTGTCGTCCTTCTGCAGAGGATGAAGGCGCTGATGGGCCGAAGAATGATGTGACTGAGAGGAATGATGATCTGGGGGAGGGGAGTAACCCGGCATGGCTTGCTTGGGCTGGGTAGGCTTTTGGTAACATCTTGGGGGATTTGCAAGCAAGGTTGACCCGCTATATACCTGTGGGTCGTCGGCCGGAGGTCGTCCTCCGCCCTGCGGCAATTTCTCAATTCCCTCGACGTCTAACAGCTCCAAGCGATGTCTCCTGTCGTCCACTTGATTTCAAACAGGGCGTCTACACTGCTCCCTTGATGGGAAACCATGCAGTCAACGGCCCTTTCCGGGTTGCTCTCCCTGAAATCAAATACCTGTCTTTCCAAACGTCCCAGGAACGAGCGATTGTCACTTGGGTGGTGAACACGCAGCAAGGACGCATGGAAGACTGGATGATTCCGTGTTGTCGCAGACGAGCAGGGAGTCCAGCTTTGTCTTAAGCGCGGTTCTGATGATCTCTTCTATAGGGCTCGTGTTCGCACGAACTTTCTTTGCGCTACGCATGCACTTTTTCAAACCATCCTTCTTATGAAGCTTGGGTTCCTCATCATTCTTGTCATCCTGACGAGTAGACTCAGTTGAGCTCTCAACAGTTTCATCTGAACCAGGAGTGTTCTCCTTTGCCAACACTTGGCATATTTTCACCGGCTCGTGACTTTGTGTCTCGCTGGTCTTGTTCCTCTGAAGGTTCCAGCGTTCAAGGGCAGCCCGTTGCATGTCCACATCGAACCCACCTTTTCCGAGTCTAACATTACCCCAATTTCTAGGGTTGACTCTTTTATTTTTCTTGTCCACAGTGGGGACCTTGCCCTGTGACTCCAGCGAGTCCAACTCTCGATCCATCTAGATCCGAGTCATTCTTTCTTTAATCTGATTATGGACACGGTGCCTTCGGTTTTACCAGAAATATTATTACTCGCGGAAGATTCCAAGTCCGACGCACCCTCGATCCTTGCAAATAGCTTGTGGTACAAGTACCGAACGTCGTCGGACTGGGGCTTGAAGGTCTGGGACAACACTGTGGCTTCATTGCGTCAGGTACCATTCATGACAGATGACGTCCCAAAACGGCACATGATCGCGCTACGATATGCACAATTCCTTTTACATGTTGACCAGCACCTCCCCGCAGGCATCGACGGACAAGTACTCCGCTGGTTCCTCGGCATCGGTAAAGGTGAAACAATGGTACTCAGCTCTTCTGACTCGAAAGGTTCATTTCGGCAGCCCTGCGGTCCTTTCTCATTTCTCATCGGGGAACTCAAGCACGAGGAGGGCAACAATTACCTCTCGCTCGGCGTCTCTGGTGCCACCAAGGGGTTATCCTTGGTCGCTAGGTCGGGCATCAACACCTTGGTGGTTGCGCATGTGTGGTCAAAGGGGGTGGTAGCAAACTCCTCCTGAGGAGCGGATTCATCATCCATCGCATTGCGCCCGACACTTTTTGGCTGCTCGCCACCCTGAGTAGAGTCCTGCAGAGCCTGTAGTGTTTTTGAGCAAGAATGCATGGCAACCAGTGCCTGGTCCTCCTTGACCACTCTCATCATGGTGCTTCTCAGAGAATATCTGTGCATGTTAGTTTCTGTATTTTATAGAATCAACCGACTTTCGTATCCTTGACGAGTTTGGCAAACTTGGTTGGCCAAACCTTGTTGTTCCAGTACTCAACAAGGAGAAAAGACCTTAGATGTTCCAAAAGATGAAGCATGTACAATAGAGATTATCACCAGGAAGAGCTCTAGTCAAAGCTCTTCCACCCTTCTCCCATTCTCTCTCGTGCGCGAACAGCCCGAAAATCTAAGAGATGTGTCTGTCCATACTCCATCCGCTCCTTGATATAACAAATCATCCGCGATCAGACAACTGACAGATCCCGAGGCCACACGCACGCTGCAAGCCTGCAGCCCCCCTCACGCCGCAAAACACTCAGCCCATAACCCAGCTCCTTGAATCCTTGCAAAGCTCTGGCTTTCAACGAAATTAGAGAGCGTGCACAGGCCGTACAAGCTCGCGTTGCAAAATGCAAGCGGCTGAACCGCGTCGTTGACCAGCACTCGAACGTATGTCCCTTGAGGCTCGTACCCACTTCCATCGCACGTGATCTTCTCGGTGACCATCCTGCCAGCAAACGGCACCAGCTCTGACGAGACGTACGTGCGCCCCTTGTCTATATGGGTCGTGGTGAGGTTTTTCGGTTGTTCAAAGAGCCCGATCGCGCCAAAGACTGCGGTCATCAACGTGTCGTGCGTAAAGTCGGCGTAAAAAGCACGATCAAGGGGAAAGGTGGTCGGATTGTTATCGAGGGTGTGGTTAGTTTGTGTCTCGTCCTGAACGGGTTGACCTGTCAGCCGGGCAAGCAATTCGTTTACATATCCGACCCCCTGCACAGGGCCGTACTTCTGCCCGGATCTTGTGAGGGTCAGAGGTTAGTAGCTGGGGGAGAAACCACGGAGAGACGACCAATGCGCACCCGGTATAGTAGTAATAATCCAGGTCGTGTGAATATAAATATGACGCCCATTCATCAAGCGTGAACGGATAGCACCATTGGCTAGGCCTCTCGTACGCCACCGTGTCGAACGGGCAGAGTGACATCAAATTCACGATGTCATTGTTGCTCAAATTCGCGCCTGGCGCTTCAGAGTTGATGCGTTCTGCAATCGCCGGTGCAAACACATTTATCCATGCTGTCACCTCGCTAGTGGACTCGCCAGCCTTCGGGCACCCATATGCATTTAGAGTGTCGTTCGCCTAGCGGTATGTAAGAAACATCGCAAAAGAACGATATGAAACTGACCGTTGACTCAGAAATGATCAGGTTTAGCGTGGGTGTGCATTCGTGATTGCTCGCATACGCAACGCCTGATATCCGTGTTGGGAAAGATCAACAAAATATCGCCATTTCTCACCAGTGGTCCAGTTTCCCGCAGAGTTGATAATACGGCCACTTCCAGAAGCACGAACAAAGGGAAGGGACGTTGCGTTCAAGAGAGCCGCATACCGGGCAAAATCTTGTTCGCCCGAGTCGAATGACCTTCAAGAAGCCGAAATAAGAGCGTGAAACAGAGAACCAAAGAAGTAGCAATAAAACGCACTGCTGGGCGCCGTACAACACCAGATCTTCAGCCCCGAGGGTATACTTGTAATCCTTGATAAACTCGAGGTCGGGAGCGTTGAAAGAGGTTGCCTGCTGCAGTTTTTTCAGGCTTGCCTCGATGGCCTCCCCAGTAGAAGTTGTAGGATATCTCGCGCCATGGCGTTGCAACTTTCGGTGGGTTAGATTGTTTCTCTAGCAAGAATGGAAGCAGGCAGAGCCTCACCAGATTTGCCTATTAGATGACGTCAGATTCCAACTTGAACCTGACCGGCCGAGCACAGTTCACTGAAACCTACCTGGACTACATCGCATCCCGCAGGGGGCGACACGTACTCCGCTACCGGGAACCAGGGTGAATACCCACCCCAAGACTGTTGCACAGCTTGAGGGAACTGGAGCGAGGGAATGGTAACGTTGATTGACGTGCTGCCTGCAAGCAGCCTTGCAGCATGGGTAGCGAAGTTAGTCATCGCGATTGGATAGTATGAAGGGAAATCCTTGGGGACGACGCAGCAGCTGCGGTTCAGGTCATGCTATATAAATGAATCGGCTATATCATCACCCTGACTTCTTCACCCCTTCAATTTCCGGACAAATTTACTTACCTTTGTCCTATTTTTGCTTTGCTAGGGGCCCGCCGCCCGGATCTGTCAAACCAAAGTGCTCGAGGAGGATCCAAATACTAAGGATTACTAAGTAAGTCAGATTTCTGTTTCCAAATTCTCTTATGTCCACCAATCAGAGGGCTGAGATCCGTACCCTCTGTGAACAGCGCTCGTGCGGATGTGCGGACGGCGTTCTGTTTTCACTGCGCACTGCCCCAGTCTGGCATGTCGAGCTCCAACCTGCGGATGAGCTGTCAAACTCTAGGCGGCTTACGCGCTCATTTCAGCAGCAGCAGCCTGCTCGACAGATGTCCTAGGACCATATTCGGCGCTTGAAAAGCGGAAATTCGTTGCCGACACGGGAATTCAGCAAGTGCAGGACAACCATACGCTACTTTAAGCACGCCATCACGCAAGTCCTGATGAGTCCGGCTTGAGGCTCTCCAACACAATACCCGGTGAGAACGCGCGAAAACTATGAGAGTCTACTTTGCATCTATAGGAATCTTTTTGGGCTAAGACTTCCATGACAGCCAAATTTACGGTGCTAATTGCCGTGCGTTGGACACTGCGGATTTTGTATCGTGGACTCGTTATCAACACCTCCGATACCTTTGTCATGCGATGCCTATAGAGATGTTGTTGCAGCTGGGGGGTAACGAGTTAGCCAGGAAGCCGCAAGTCTTGCCCAAGTCGTATGCCTGCCACCACATGGCGCGCCCAGATGGTATGTAAGTATCTTCACCATTTTGCCCCACAGGACCAATTTTGCAAGGTCACACTTACCTCTTTCCTCAATCGAACGCACCTGCACATTATCCTACTTGACATACGGTTTCCTCAACTGCAGACCTCTTTGCAAACACTTTCTAGACCACGCAACTTGTTGAGGCTCATCCACATCTTCCAGCTTCGACGCTATCAAGTGCTGAAAGCGCCGAAGGTCGAGGGATGATCACACGCGCCATTTAATGTCGTCTAGATGCCCCAGATCTGTCTGTATGTCATACGGCCAAGGGGGACGGTTCGGCGCCAGACGAAGTGCTCCATCTCGGTATCTTCAAGATTGACCACATATAGGAGATATCATGGTCAGCAAAACGAGCCTTCGATGTAGGTACTCGTCTCTTTATCGATCGACTGGCATTTCCAATGCTGATCCCCAGCGGCTGTCCCTGAAGGTCCACAGAGCTGCCCTGGAATATAATGTGGAAGGCTTATTCCCTTCAAGCCGTTTTCCCCCTCAAATCCATCCCAATGACTCAAGTTCTTTCTTTTCCCTCTGCATCTTACCCAAGTTCGCCATGACATGATGCAGTTATTCATAGTTATCAAACGCCCCAGCTTGATTCTTTCGTTCCAAGTCTTGCATGTATTGAAGCACGCAGACGAACGTATCACTTGTTCCTCGGATCATAAATTCGTGTAACGATTCCCTCATTCACGGTAGTTGTGAGTTCTTTGTTCACACTGGGCACCATGTCACAGTGAATCAATCAGCTGGCACATCGCTCCTAGTACAAACAGCATAGTAACAATACCGATGGTGCACATGTCGACACAAGCCTGTCATCCTTGTCGCTCGAAACACTGGACCCAGTCCCCCCCCTCCCGCGCGTAACTCTGGCTCTCCACAAAGTCGGCAAGCGTGCAAAGTCCATCTTCGTACGCGCCACAGAACGCGAGCGATTGTACGACTTCGTTAACCAGCACTCGCACATACTCGCCTTGCATTCTTACACTACTTCCATCACACACTATTTTTTCCGTGACCATCCTTCCCGAGAACGGCACCAACGATGCATCTTTCGAAGTGTGATCCTGGGTAGGGTCGAGGTCGTGCGGTTGCACGAAGAGTCCGAGCACACTATAGATTGAAATCATTTGATTGACATATGAAAAGTCGGCATAGAAGGTCCGATCACGAGGAAAGGTGATTAGAGAATTATTGGGGGTATGGCATATCCGACTCCATGCACAGGTTCGAGTTCATACCCATATCTTGGGGTAGAAGAGCTTGATGGACGACGATGATAACGACGGAGATAAAACGCTTACCCACTCCCGTAGAGATCGCCATAGTACGATGCCCACTCTTCGGGGGTGAACAGGTCACACCATGGGCTACGTGTCTCGCGTGCTAAGGTGTCGAACGGGCAGAGTGTCATTAAATTTACTACATCTTTCTTTTTCAATTTTGCGCCTGGTGCAAGGGCGTTGATGCGTTTAGCAATCGCCGGCGCAAAAGCATCTCTCCATGCTCTGGTTTCTTTGGCTTGCCTGCCTACTTGTGGACACGACCTGTCATCCAGCGTGTCATTTCCCTAGCAGCATGTGTCAAGAAGCGCTACGAAGGACAGACAACCGCAGTGAGACCGACCGACTGAGAGATCATCACGGATAGGTTTGGGAAGTATTTCTGCTTGCTCGCATACGCGAAACCTGGAATGCATGAGGAATAAATCCTTTTAAAAAGGATACTTTTTGCATTTCTCACCAGCGCTCCAGTTCCGTGCGGAGTCAATCACGTGATCACTTTCCGAAGCACGCACAGATGGAAGGGAGTACTCGTTCACCAGAGCTGCATACCGCACGAAATGCTCTTGCCCTGCATCGAACGATCTTGGATAACGCAACAAAAAGGTGGAGAAACGGATATAAGCAGGGAATAGGAGAAATAAATAGGGAACAAAACGGACTGGGCCGCTTCAAATGAAGCTAGGTCGTCGGTCCCCAGCGTATATTTATACATTTCAACAAACGCCAGCTCAGGAGCCTTGAATTTCTTCGCCCGTTTGAGCCTTTTCACGCTCTTTCGGATAGCCTTGTTGGCGTGCTTCCCAGGGTGCCACGCGCCGTGACGCTGTAGCTGATTTCCCCGCCCAAAGAGCATCTGTGAGATGTGTTTCTGGGCGGAAACCCAGAGGAGCCTCACCAGATTGACCTGCCAGGGCCAATTCGAAGATGAGGTGTGCCGTAGGGTCGACCCGTGAAACGGAAACGCACCTGTACCACATCGCACCCCGACGGTGGCAGCTCATATACCACCCCAGGGAACCATGGTGCGTATTGCGCCCTAGACTGCTGCAGCGCCAGCGGGAATCCAAGTGACGAGCCCGTGGTGTTGACCGACACACCCGTTGCGAGGAGTGCCGCGAACCAGTGTGCGATGACGTTGGCCATTGTGATAACGCTCCGGATCATTTAGTCAATTAGCTGGCAATGGGCGAACGGATGCATAAAAACGGGCCAGAGGGTGTGGAAGCAAGGAGGTGTTTGCAGCACCGTTCGTTCTTCATCTTGCCATCGTGCGACGCGTGACTGGGTGACCTCCGTCGAACATTCTCACGTAGATGCATGGCACAGGTAGATAAGCACCGTGCTATCGGATATTTCGAGTGGAAGCGTAAGCGGACAAGTGTTGAAACAAAAAAGGGGGTGCCACAGTAAACGAATCAGCAGTTTCCCTCCCACAAACAATAGCGATACCGATGGTGTCCAGCTTTCCTCCTTGTTACTCAAAACACCGGGCCCAGTCCCCCTCCCCATTATTCCGCGCGTAACTCTGGCTCTCCACAAAGTTGGCAAGCGTACACAGTCCGTCTCCGTATGCGCCACAGAACGCGAGCGACTGCACCGCATCGTTGACCAGCACCCGCACGTACTCGCCTTGCCTTTTGACACTGCTTCCATCACACACAATTTTTTCTGTAATCATCCTTCCCGAGAATGGCACCAACAACGAATCTTTCCAGGTGCGTTCCTTGTACATTCGGGTGGGACTGAGGTCGTGTGGCTGCTCGAAGAGTCCGAGCGCGCTATAGATTGAAATCATTTGGTTGTCGTGCGAAAAGTCAGCATAAAAGGTCCGATCAAGAGGAAACGTGATCGGAGAATCATCGAGCGTATGGTTGGTTTGCGTCTCGTCTTGAACGGGTTCACCAGTCAGGCGAGCGAGCAATTCGTTGACGTATCCAACCCCTTGCACAGGTCCGAGTTCATGCCCGTATCTTGGGGTAGAAGCGCTCAATGAACGGGATTGATAACGGTGGCGATAAAACGCTTACCCATTCCCATAATAATCATTGAGATCGCCATAATATTCATACGACGCCCACTCTTTGGAGGTGAACAGGTCACACCACGGGCTAGGTGTCTCGTGTGCTACCGTATCAAACGGGCAGAGCGTCATTAAATTTACTACATCGTTCTTTTTCAGTCTCGCGCCTGGCGCCTTGGCGTTGATGCGCTTAGCAATTGCCGGTGCGAATACATCTCTCCATGCTTTGGTCTCTTTGGCCGGCTTGCTTGCCTGTGGACACATCTTGTCGTCCAGCGTGTCATTTCCCTAGCGGTATGTGTCAGGAAGCGTTACGAAGGACCATAATGAGACTGACCAACTGAGAGATGATCACAGATAGGTTTGGAACGTATTTCTGCTTGCTCGCATATGCAAAACCTGAAATGTGTGAGGAACATGTCCCTTTCGAAAAGGATGTTGGTATCCCTCACCAGCGCTCCAATTCCGTGCGGAATCGATCACACGATCACTTTCCGAAGCACGTACAAATGGAAGGGAGTATTCGTCCACCAGAGCTGCGTACCGCACAAAATGTTCTTGTCCTGCATCAAACGACCTTGGATGGTCCAACAAAGAAGGTACATAAACGGATATGAGCAGTGGAATAGAAGAGACCAGAAAAGTATGGGAAACGGAACATACTGCGCCGCCCCAAATGAAACTAGATTGTCGGTCCCCAGCGTATATTTATACTCTTCAACAAACGCCAGCTTAGGATCCTTGAACTTCTTCGCCCGTTTAAGCCTTTTCATGCTCTTTCGGATTGCTTTGTCGACATCCTTCACCGGGTACCGCGCGCCGTGGCGCTGTAGCTTATTTTCCCCACCCAAAGATCGTCTGTGAGATGAGTGTCTGGGTGGAAACTCAGAGGAGCCTCACCAGATTGACCTGTCGAGGTCAAATTGAAGACGTTCCTTGGAGCAGTGACACGGAAACGCACCTGTACCACGTCGCACCCCGACGGCGGCAGTTCATATACCGCCGCAGGGAACCATGGTGCGTACTGCGCCCACGACTGCTGCAGCGCCTGCGGGAATCCAAGTGACGGGGCCGTAGTGTTGATCGACACACCCGTTACGAAGAGTGCTGCGAACTGGGCAATGATATTGGTCATCGTGATGACGCTCCCGATCACTAGTCAATCAGGTGGCGATGGTTCGGATATCGTTTGGAAGACGGATGTATGAAAATGGGCTGAAGAGTGCGGTAGTAAGTGGGTGTTTGCGAGTGCCTTCTTCAATCACCATCTTTATCGTGTGACCTGCTGCCAAAAGGACTCAAAACCAAAACGGTGCATGTATGTAACCTACGAGCCCGGGCCGAAGTAGGCGGCGTAAATACGTTCAGCGGTGTAGGTCCGCTAAGAGCGAGGTCTTGAAAGCTTTGAGTCGGAAACTAAACCGAGGCGGAAAACAAGCACAAAATGGGCCATACTCATATTCGGTACACCTTTCATGGCAGCCATACAATAATCTCTGACATATAATGCAAACAACAACAGTCATGCAGTCTGCGGGAACGTCATAGCGCAGGCAGTGCTCCTGTCAAAACGTACCAGGTGACCGCACCGGCAAGGTTCCGTTCGGATCCAACAGCGTCCCACGCACGGATATCTTACGCAGCCGCTCCCGACGGGGCGCGGGCGAACTTGATCGTGATCGGACCCCTTCCTTGCGCTTCCCATGCGTATGGTACATCTTTCCGAATGTGCCTGTGCCTACAGTCTGGAACGTCAACAAGGCGTTGTGTGCGCTGGGGTGCGTTGCGGGAAGGTGCCCTGGATGGAGGTCTATCCACAATTGCGAGCGGCCGCGAGTACAATACCGAAAGAGTCGCACGAACTTATGCATCTGCATCCCGTCCGGGACAGGGCATCCGCATTGCATATACGAGACTTGGAAGCGCGCCTAGGCGAGACAGTCATTCACTTTACCCAAAGTATGTTGAGTCTCTCCTACCTGCCAAGCACGACAAGTGTCATCAAATGCAGAGGAGAGGCGACTTTCTGTAACGCTCAGTGCGCTAGGACGGGAATCAGGAGCGTAAAAGGGTCTTAGAAAATTCCTCACTGATCCACACAGTGGCCAACATACGTCTCGCAATCGACGATATACCGACTTGCCATGAGTTGATGGGTATGCCATACTAGATCGATATCCAGAGTGGGCACAAGCAAAGAGTTTGTGTGCACAGTCATCAAATCCAGAAAGCTGCTTGGCAGAATAATCAGGACATGCCTAAAGCTATGAATAAATACATACGCATGATATCGCAATACCGAGTGCTCTAGAATCTCTTGTCCGTTTGCGTCACGAAAGGCACCTGATTTCAACCAACCCAATTCATCCATCCGTGACGTAAATTCAGACTGGCGAATGACCTTTTAAGCTGATCAGACTAGTAACAACCCCAGACAATAATCACCCACGGCATCTACGAGATCAACAGAAAAGAGACTACCGTTGGAATACGCGCTCAATACTCTCGTCACCCTGGGGATTCATCAACTCGTGTCAAGCCTGACAAAGGAGGAAATGCCCTCACGAGGTTGCAGGACAATTCCCCAAAGTGGTTGATATAGCCTCTTTCAGTCTTTCCAGCGAGTAGCCGATTTCCTCTTTGATCTCCTTCACGCGGTCCAACCTGGCAAGTCGTTCATCAAACAATGCAGCGCGCAGCTCGGCAAAGTGGGAGGATCGCATCAACTGATCCCAGATGGTCTTCGCATGATGTCTGTCCCGTTTTCCTGACGGAGTAAAGAGACTGCCACTGTCGCAAAGGAATCATTAAAACGCCCGTGTCGAAACCCGATGTGGGACTTACGCCACAATACGTTCCTGTGTTTCATCTCCTGATAGATCACGTACGAACTTTGCGACCGCGAGAGTGTCGTGTGTAATTTTAAGCCCGCAACCAGGAAGTGGACACATGATCGAAAACGTTTTCTCAGCAAAGCCTGCGCCATTGTCGTTGATAAAGGCTACCGGACAACCGTGGCGTTGAACTGGCGCACGTAGCTTCCGACGGAAATGTCAACTCACGCGCATATACGTTGGTCCGACAACGTGGACAAGACAACTGCTTGAATCCGGTTTCTGCGCCAGCCATGGCTTCGAACGGATTGAAGGATGTTCCAGTGTCTGTAAACCACGTTTCCATTCTTGAATGGCTTGGCTTTCTTTGCACGACTTTGCCTATATCAATCTGTTACCATGAAAGGAGCGTTCCCATCGTCGGAGGGAATATGCGCTTACTGATCCAACAACGAACATATTGAGTAATCGCAGCTGTTGCAATACCGGGAGGCGCTCACAGTCCTCTGCATAGCAACTAATAGGCATCGATTCAGCTCCAGGACCAAAATCTGGGACAGGGCGAGCAGTTACCAAGGGCTGAGTAAATAGGCGTGCCACACCATCCAGACATCCAGCGGTGGCAGATGTCTCACGATAAACTTTTCAAGCGGAGCAAACCGCAGGGACAGAACCCATCGTTCAAATCTTGCCACAGGACCGCAGATCAGACGGTGCGGGTGCGAACAGAAGGAAGGAAGATGTACCTTTCAACAGCGAGGTGCACAAACCACCGCCAGCGGGCAGCTTTGTCTAGGTGCACCGCATACGCGGGTATCCAGCGGTCTTTGCATCTTTCGACGGTACTTTTGAGGTTGTGGAACATTTTGATGAGTCGAAGATGCCCTTGCACCTGTTCTGGGGTGACGAGCGGTCGTGGGACGCACTGTGCTCCGACGACGTAGGCAGGCGCGGGGCTGTCTGGGTTACCAGATCTAGAACGAGTCATACGGACGGAGGAGGGGAAACTAATTCAGGAATATGGGGTCAGAAAGCGAGATGTAGGTGAACCTAGGGAATAAAAAGGAGCAAAGACGTCAGAAGCGGGGTCACTCGGATCCATATACACAAACGTGCTCTGGCGCTGAAAATGCCAAACCATGCCAGGGCAGTGTTCTACAACTTACGAGGAAAAGATAGGATCGAATTGATTTAGGGTCACTATCCCCAACTTGCTCGGCTTCCTTGCACAAATTCTGGAACTTTGATGGCCGGCAAGCTTGGGATGATGAAGTAGGATTCGATATTACAGCATAGCTTGATTTTCAGTTTGCATGCGGTGTGCTTGTCGCACGAAGTTGCCAATGTCACAGACACCAGCAAAGAGGCTGGAGCAATGTTGGAGCAATACTATTTGTTGACACGGTTGCACCGCTGTCGTTACGCCACAATCAACCACTAGCTTCTATGATATGATGAGGATAACATGTCGGAAAATCCGTTCGTGTATTGCAATCAGGCACCATTGTAGCGAGATTGTGATCAGATTGCGATAGCGATTGCAATAGATTCCATTTTTGAGTCGGAGTTGGAATCCCATTGCGCTAGCGTTGCAATTACACGTATCAGCTGTTCGTGCGTCTCAAGGCTCCCGCTCACCCTCCTCTCACTTACCTTTGCTCCTTTTCGTTCTGTACTCCGTATTGTTCTCCTTTCTCTCACAAGGTCCCGAATTTTCTCCCATCCGATGCCCGCTGACCGACAGTCGAAGCAAACTGTCCAGTGCGATATATGTAAAGAGCAATTCAAGGCAGCTGGTTTGCCTCCACACCGGAAGGCTTGTGCCAGAAGGAACCAGAAGTATAAGGAAGACCTTGCTCTTATCGAAAAAATCTCAGGTGAGCATACAAATGCGTTCTATTAATGTTACTGATAAAATATCGGCCGATTTGCGCAGCTGCCTCGAACGACCCCGCAACCGTAGCTGCTCCTACAGGTTCACGGATCGTACCACATGTATTACAAGGTATGTGAAGGGCTTTGTAACCTGGTCGAATTGTCATGGTGATTCTGAAACGGCCTCAGCGAGCGATGTATGGATCGATAAAGACTTGCAAAGCATTGATGAAATGGGACAGGAAATTGACTATGGAAGTGACAACATGAGTTGGTTCGACATCTTTGGTATACGATCCTCTATTGACATTACGGATGGCTCAGGCGTCCAGGAACCTCAACCAGATGATATCCGTGTTGAATATCACCCTCATGCTGGGCGCAAAACCGAAACGTTTCCCTTCGCTGACTTCTCCCGCAATCATTTCCTGCAACCACCTGCACCTGACCCACATCGGCCTCCGTGGCATCCATTCCGCACTTTACTCGACTTCGAGGCTGCCAAGCTGGCTTTGGAAGCTGCCCTCAATAGGGATCAAACAGAGTGTTTCATCAAGCTGTTGCGCCGGGCGCGTCGTGAAGCGTTCACAATTGCAAACCACTCAGACCTTTGAGAAACTTGGGGTGCCTGTGGAACACGTCTCACGGCGGTAGGTGAAAATTTTACTGCTGTGAGACTACTCATTCAGATTTGTTATGAAAGCTAGTTTTGTAATAGTGTTGTCAATGTTCAATACTGGGATGAAGCTGTTCCGCGTTCGTTTCGCATGTGGCATCGGCCGCTTTGGGACTGGGCATGTGACATCGTCAAGGATGCTTCTGTTGGCCTGCATTGTATTTTTGATGCTCAGCATCTGTCGAAGTTTGATGGGGACTCATTTGTACGATTTATTGATGAACCGTACACGGCTGATATGTTCTGGGACCTTCAAGTACGTTCTCAGATGATTATTTGATTTTGTAGCGTTGCTCAAATTTGATTGTTTCATTGTATTATTATATTGTCACATCAGAGTGAACTTCCACCTGATGGTAAAGTTCTTGGCTTCATTCTGTACGCTGACAAGGCCAAACTCTCATCATTTGGGCGTGAGAAGGGTTATCCTGTCGTTGCTCGGCTTGCCAACTTGCCCACGGCCATTCGAAATGGTGAAGGACTTGGTGGTGGCCGAGTTGTTGGTTGGCTCCCTGTTGTAAGTGCTTACTTCATAGTGATCATGGTGTTACATTGACGGTGGCTATAGGTAAAAGAAGAAAAGGGTCAGAGTGGGAAGCCCGCATGGGCGAACTTCAAAGCTGCCGTTTGGCACGAGTCATTCAAGGTGCTTCTTGAGTCAATTGCAAAGCATGCGAAGTTGGGTCAAATGCTGGGACGAGATTGTGCGCCGACTATTTCCTCGTATTGTGATTTTATCAGCCGACTATGAGGAGCAGTGAGTCTATTGATTCAACACTGTGCATTTGACCTAATGATGACTTATCTATCAGATGTATCATGACACTCATTCGAGGTGTCATGTCAAAGTTTCCCTGTCCTGTTTGCATTATCCCTCGTGAAGAACTGTCCAGACCTGGCCAATCTGGCCCATTTCGATTGCGTTCCATCAAAGACACTGTTCAAACGGTTCTGCGTGCTCGGGCGGCCGGATCGTCTGCGGAAAAGGATGAGATTTTAGGGAATGAAAGTTTACGAGACGTTGATGTGAGTTGATCAAAATGATCTATTGCTCGATGCTCAATCTTTTCAGAATGCGTTCGCAACTGTGGAATGTGCGGATCCCTATGCCGCAACTAGCTTTGATCCCCTTCATGCCAATAGTGAAGGCACTTGGAGCGACCATTTATGTGTCGAATTGAAAACTGTTCTTGGTCATATGGGGCGAATGGCTACGGCCGGGGTTGAGCAAGCGTGAGTAATCACTTTTTTTTGTATGTCTGTCTACTCATCTGCCGTTTGCAGATGTTCAGCGATGCCGAAGTGGTGTGGACTATATCATTTTGACAATGTGTTTGAATCCAAGTTTAACGATGGAAGCAAGGACCAAGATCTTTCTAAGGTATGTGTTGACACAACCACATTTCATACACTTTTGGACTGACAAACTTCATATAAGATTATTGTTTTCGCCTGCCATGGGGTTCTTGCACGGGAAATGAATCCTGATGGCTACCTTCTCCTGCGCTGCATCCATGCATATGTGATTTTCGATCTGTACATTTCGTTGGAGGTTCAGACTATTGACACCATTGCCAACGGCCGTGAAGCACTCAACACATTCTCGGTGTTGCTCAACGTACGTATGACATCCATATTGATGTCATTCTGACTTAGAACTTAATTTGCCAGAGTTATATCAAAAAGACAAAGGATCGGGAAAAGGATCCCAAGAACTGGGAATTCCCGAAGAACCACACGCGCGAACATGTCTTCGATGACATTCTTGCGAAGGGTGCGACGCGTGTTTACAATACGAAACCAAATGAAAAAATGCATGGTCCATTGAAAGAAAGCTACCAGCGGCGGTCCAATTTCAAGGACGTCGCAGGGCAGGTATTTATATCAGTCATGAACTCTACATTGGCTCATCTATTCATACAAATTCTACAGATACTTCGGGTTGATCATGACCAACTTTCGTCGCAGTACATACGGTGCAAGATTTCGGAATACAATGATTATATTCAACAAACTCAAGGTGATGCAGACGAACCTGACGATGCTAGCGAAGAGGCTATGCAACTAGATGAATACCAACATGTCATGGTTGGATCGAGTCAACGCCCGCAGTCGTTCGAGGATGTTGAGGTTAAGCACAGAGATAACCCTGCATTTGAACGATTCCGCATCAAAATCAACCATTTTCTCAACTATACGCCAGTCTGCCGAGCGCTTCTCGATCATCAAAATGTCCAGAGAGTCCAGTTGAACCCCAAAGATCAAGTATGTGTCCTTTGAATTTGCTCGAGTCTATGGTAATAAATTACTACAGGTTATCGAGCACCGTTACATCAAAATCAACTACGAATCCATGGTTGACTGGTGTGAGCACACGGACAGACTGCGCTGCAGTCCGTCATTCCACAATTCTCCTCGTTATGATTGTGTCATCATCAAGACCGAGAACGGCCATATTTTTGGTCGGCTTCTCTTTATTTTCAAGTGTCAGGGCCTGGAGAAGACGGCCCTCATGCTAGTTCATCCCTACGATGCTCCGACTGGGGTACGCTCACGAAAGGACAAGCACCTGGACTTTTTCCGAGTGCGCGCTCGTCCACATGCATCGTCAGAGATATTTTCTGTGCGATCTGTTGTTCGGGGCGCTGCTCTTGTTGAAGATTCTACCCAACCCGGTGACTACTTCATAATCGACACGGTTGATACTGACATGTTTCTGCACATGCAGAAAATGCATCAGGATGCCGGGCACTATAATTGAGCTCAAGTGACTGTGTGGTTCGTCCTCATCCCACTTTCCTACCTCGTCTGACTCTCACTTCTTTTACGCTCAATTCATGGTCCGTCCTGCTGCTCACCCATTCCCCCATCAGGGTTCTCCTTCAACATCACATACGAGGGTTTGCTGGTAACCC
>JBBPUG010000173.1:0-37176 GCA_038094535.1 Tubosaeta aff. alveolata
GAAGAAAGGGTGTGAGTGGGGTCTGCCTTTGTGTCTGGTCATTGTCAGAGGAGAGGGTGTGAATGGGGTCTGCCTCTGTGTCTGGGCATTGTCAGAGGAGAGGGTGTGAATGGGGTCTGCCTCTGTGTCTGGGCATTGTCAGAGGAGAGGGTGTGAATGGGGTCTGCCTCTGTTTCTGGGCATTGTCAGAGGAGAGGGTGTGAATGGGGTCTGCCTCTGTGTCTATCAGAGAAGAGGGTGTGAATGGGGTCTGCCTTTGTGTCTGTGTATTGTCAGAGAACGGCCCCCACAGTGGACATCATGAACAACAACCATATGTCATAGACAAAATTACAAACAAATATTTCATGCAATTTTTTACATATGAAAGTTGCACACATCTATATCATATATTATAACTATTGCAAATTATTATGCAATATGTTTGAAGGAGTTTGTTTATTATATCTTGCTCACTCACAATCACAGGCTGAAACACCATAATGATATTATGGAACTACAAGAGATCTATCATGCTGTATCCTGTTTTTGATTACATATATAAGAAATGTTAAATTATAAGGCTCAAGTCAAATGTGTTAAGTTAGAAGTTACCACTCAAGTAATACAAGCAGTCAATTATAGCTGTTTGCAAATCACTGTAGAAAATACATTTTGAAAAGTTGCATCTGGGTGTAACACTAAGCGTACTCAAGAGAGCATTCGACTTAACTCAAGAGAGGCAGACGCTCACAAAGAGGTACCACAGCATCTCTCTTAGCAAGCTAAGTGCGAAACAATGACAGAGGACAGAGGATGATGACGAGTGAGCACACGATCTCGAGAATCGCTCGAGGACTGAGAATGAGTACGACGAATATCGTAGATTCAGAGTGAGGAACTATAATACAGGCGATCTGGTATATAAGTGTTCCAACCATGGGAGAATGGAACAGTATGGAATACTATGGAATAAGAGGAAACATTGCCGTCATGAGAGAGATGACTGTGGAGCTAATCGTCCAATAAGATAGCAAGATAAGACAAGACCAAAAAGGAAAGACTGTGGAGTCGAGTCATCTACCTTGGAAAGGAAATGACAACATGAGGAAGTCATTGGAAAGGGAAAGGTGAGAGGATGAGACGTCAGTCTGGGATATCACTCAGAAGAAGAAAGGATAAGTCTGAGGATTAATGGTCCGAGTTATCGCCTGAAGAAAGTATCAATAGCCTCAAGAGAGTCGTGATGAACAACGAGAAAAGAAAGTATTAGAGAATACGATGAGAAGGTTGTGCATTAAAAAAGGAAAAGAAAAGAATCATAACACTGGGAGACAGTCGGCATAGGCAGCTGAGTGAGTAGTAAAGGAACAGTGTAGGATGGCAAGTCCTAACTGGTCCCTCTTGGTGTGCAGCAGCAGGGAAAGGTAATTGCCGAGCAAAGAGACTCACTTGACTTGCAGAGTAGTTGGTGAGAGTATAGATTTAATCTCTAGGAAGATTAGATAGAGTGGGTGATAGAACAATATGAAAGAAGCAAAGATAAAAGCTTATTGTAACCATAAATACATGAAACTATTTATATGTTTCAGGTACACATGGGAAATTGCCTGTTACAGCACAGCAATGCAGGGCATGAGGCTAACATGAGGCACCAGGCTATGCTGGGCTATGTCCAGCTGTGTCAGATTGATACTCAGCTGACACTGCCTGCCTATTGTTCTACACTGCCCTATTGCAAATACACAGCAATACTGACAGATGCTATGCATAAGGCTATGCTGCTGACTGAGCAGCTTATCAATCCACTTATATAGCATTAGTCATACTCATTAGTCATGAGTATTGCAGAACACATGTGACTGATCAGATGACTGACATCTGAGTCAGTCTGCTATCTGGAGTTCTGGTTCTGGACTGTTTACCTTCAGACTGTCTTATTTCATCTCTGGACTACAATCTGGAGTTCTGGAGTTCAGTCATTTCAACAAGTAGACCATGCAGCTGAGTAAGCATGCTAGACGGCTCACACCACCATGTCACACCACCCATGCCAGGACTCTCTCATATTGTTTCTCCCAACACCAAGGCCAAAATCACCCTCTTGTACAATATTGACCACAGTGTCAAAGATATCTGTCATACACTCACCATGAAAAAGTCATCTGTTTACAGGACACACTTGAAATATGGCATCACCATCAACTCGCACAAGTACTCTTGCCTACCTAGGGACCAACAACTCCTTAGTTCAGTTGACATTGATTTTATCCTCACTACCATCCACCATTCCAACACCATCTACCTTGACAAACTTCAGTGCAAACTTTGGGTCAACCATCAAAAATATGCTACAGTTTTGAATCTGCTGTCATGTGGGATGTTTTGTTTGTGGAATTGTTCCAGCCATTATGCTTCATGGTATCATTGCATATGTCATCATCAAAGGACTGATTTACAGTCAATGCATTGTGGGGTTTTTAGAGGAACATGTCATACATTTTTGTGATTTTTCATATGTTATATTGACTTTTCTTCATGCAGATGCCATTCACCAATCTATATCCTGGTCCTTGCAGCATCATTCACTGCGGAAATGACTTCCTGGTGGGATCTGAATGTGTTCTAATTACAACCCATAAGTAGAATACATTCAGACCAGCACAAGGGAACTTTGTTCCTCTGTTTTTAATCCAAAGAGGTTTCCATTTAAGACCATCATCAGAACCTGGAGATACATTACATGTCACTGTCAATTTATCTACTCAGGCATTGTTACGGTCTCATTATTTTCACTTTATGCTTTCATCTTTTTCGTTATCTTATCATGACAGGATCTTATCAAGGGTCACAGCCATGCCATGCAGTAAGTGCTGACTTGATATGTGTTACAGCCTAGCTGTGCCATAAGTGCTGACACATGCCCAATCCGATCTATGACTTATTTCATTTACTTCAAACATGTTTCATCCTTTAATTTCCGTTTCTTCCATTCTGCCACACCTCGTGTGTGCCTCATGTTTCTTATCTTGGCTGTGTCCACAGCCTTACATGTGTTTCACTCATGTTCTTCATTTCCATGCTGTGCATGGCTATGCTTCTTATCTCTAGGGTTTAGGGTATTCCATATTAGTGACTCATTGGTAGATTAGGTCACAACATGTACATACAGTATGGATAGTATATAGAGGCCAAGGGCTTGCCTGGGACGTCTCCCCAGTCAAGTTCACTTGGAGTATTCCTTCACTCTGAGTGATTTCCTCTTTTCTTGGCAAAGGTTGCCACCTCTTTGAAGTTTACGCCTTCACCGGATTGAAGTTGTTTCAGGCATAGCAACAGGTCCAATTCACTTCTGCTTTAAAGATCTGCCAATCTGGTTTATGTCTGGTTAATCAATGAATCTAATCTGATTTTCCCCTGCTGATACTACATTGCACCTAAGTTGGATGTCTGATTAACTACTCAAGCCATTCCACACCAGACCCATACAACTGGGCACAGACAGTAAAAAATGCTCACTTCTCTCTTCCTTCCTTGGGTGCACCAATGTTCCAGATGAGTTCCTCTCACCAGAGATGCCCCAGTGGTGTTCTAAGTACTCCTGTGGGCCCTGGATCACATTAGAATGACTCTGCTTTGTGTCTGCAAACAGGAGTGGCAACATACCATGGTCTCCCTTCCAGTAACCAATTCCAGCTACCACCAGCCCCACCATATAGGCATGGTGATCATTTTGATGACCCATTTTTACCCAATACACCCATAGGTCCTACCAATAGACAGTATAGTGAACAAACCTCAGTGAGTACCTGCATGCAACATGAGTATGGCTTGAAATACTTACAAGATGCCCAAAAGCAATTTTTGCTAGCTTCCAATGGAATGAACACAGGTTTTGGGCCATCAGGGCAACATCTTAACCTTGAAAGATCTGGATATTCAGGACCATATGCTCAAGGTTTGGTGTTAGTGTTTCATGATGCTACAAGTTGGCACTCCTTTTCACAAGCTAGTGATCCTATTTTGCATAATTCTTCTGTCAACCCATGTGCTTCCACATCTATAAGCGATTATCAGCAACTTTACCATAGGTGCAGGGTCACAAGATCAATACCCCATCTGAATTATCTACTTCAGTGTTCTGCCAGTAGCTATGGTGCAACAGAACCCAATCCATTGGAATCTCTGATTAGCTCTAGTCATGGTGTCAACAGAGGCCAGCATTCTGTGGATATCAATCAGTTGATCAAAAGAATGGATAATCAAGACTAGCATATTGAGTCACTCACCTTCAAAGTGTTAGAGTACCTAAAATAGGGGCAGCAAGGCCCAACTCAGACTGTGATATAGAGTACAATGCATAACTGAGGTGAGGGGAGAGAATCAAAGGAATAAATAGTGTTGAAAGTGTGCGCTCAGTTAACTCTAGGAAACTCCAGAGTGGAGTAGGCAGAAATAGGCAGTCTACATTAGGAAACAGTAAAGGTGCAGCAGCATGTGTTTGGGGAGTGTAGCAGTGCCACCAAGCAATCAACATGATGCTTAACTATGCTAGAATAGGGTAGAGTAAGTCCAAAATGGGTAAAATAGAAAATAAGTGAGAAATGTCCAGAGTTGGTTGCATAGGAGGTCCAGAGATGTCCAGAGTTTATACTTTAACACAAAGTACAGACCCTCAAGGATACCATTGAACAGCTCAAATCACAAACTGTGAAACCAAAAAAGGCCAAAGAAGGCTCAAACAATCATCCTGCATTAAAAGTAAGTTGAATAAGACAAGAGAACAATTGGACTTACTGCCTTTCAGCTGCTTGTCCATCTCATGTTTGAAAAACTCTGTGGACTTGACATAAGCAAAGTTTCAAAGGAAAAGCTATCATTGGAGCTCACAAACACCATCCAACCTCTGCCTGATGGAAAAGAGTACAAGGATGTTACGATTCTTTTCTTTCTTTCTCTTCATGTACAATCTTCTCATCGCACTTCCTAGTTCTTTCTTCTTTCGTCGTCGTACATCACGACTCTCTCTTGAGGCTATCGACACTTTCTTCGGGCGATAACTCGGACCATTAATCCTCTGACTTATCCCTTCTTCTGAGCGATACTCCAGACTGACGTCTCGTCCTCTCACCTTTCCCTTTCCAATGACTTCCTTGTGTTGTCATTTCCTTTCCAAGGTAGATGACTTGACTCCGCAGTCTTTCCTCTTTTATCTTGTCTTATCTTGCTCTCTCATTGGACGATTAACTCTGCAGTCGTCTCTCTCACGACGGCGATACTTCCCCTTATTCCATAGCATTCCATACCGTTCCATTCTCTCACGGTAGGAACACTTATATACCAGATCGCCTGTATTATAGTTCCTTACTCTGAATCTACGATATTCGTCGTACTCATTCTCAGTCCTCGAGCGATTCTCGAGACCGCGTGCTCACTCGTCATTGTCCTTTGTCCTCTGTCTTCGTTTCGCACTTAGCTTGCTAAGAGAGACGCTGTGGTACCTCTTCGTGAGCGTCCGCCTCTCTTGGGTTAAGTCAAACGCTCTCTTGAGTACGCCTAGCGTTACAAAGGACACATATGATGGCCATCAGGTCTGGCATGGCCTATCATAATGACAGTGAACAGGGCTTAAGGGGTATTAGAGACAAAGGGTGTAAACAAGTAGTTGATACATTTCAGATGTCAACTCCTTGGTGCTTGTGGGAGATATGTGCTCCAAAGTTCAAGAACCTATACATAAGCTAGAAAAAATAATGGATCTGAAAATAAACTCACAACAATCGGCCCATAGACTGTTGTGAGGAGTAACCACTGGTCAGCTGTAAGAGATCCACCAGACAGCATGCTAATATTGGTTGGTAACTTTCCACATGATGCAGGAACTGTAAACTTGGGAATGATGTCAGTATTAATTTGAAATGGTTGCTATGTGACATACATTAGTGAGCATTCTGTGAAACCTTCTGAGCTCATGATTGGGGTGAAGAATCTTGCTTTGAACCCAGATGTTGTAAAAATGAGTTTTGACAAGCCCTAAAAACAAGTTATGCATGAGGTCAATGACAATCTGTGTGATGAGATCAAAATATGATAGCTGGGTGTATCATGTTGTGTAGTCATTCACAAACTTGGCACATGCTATTGCTGTGGTAAGCTGCTGATATTCTTCACCTAATCTCCATTGTTCCAGATTTGTGTGTGACACAAATGCTTGACCATGCCTATGTGAAGAGTGTTTTCTGATACTGAAAAATGGATGTACCACCCTTTTTGAATGGACATTCCTTGTCCTTATTGCAGCATGAGATCCAACAGCCCATACAGAAATTGGTATGGGAATGCAATCCAAATCCACTGAGTTTGTGTGCTGTAGGCTTATTGCACACAACTGCCACCAGCGCAACTTGGACAAGTCAACCTAAAATGATAAGAAAACTCAGTGTCAAAGCAAATCCATGCACACATACCAGTTGGACATGACTTAGTTAGGATCTTGATACCATCCTTCCATAGGCATAATAGATCTGAAATCACAGGCTACTCATTAAACCCTGCTGAGAAGGAGGCCTGTCGCCTCTTTGTTGAAAAACATTTGAAAACTGGTCACATCATTCCATCCAAGTCCCTACAAGCATCCTCTTTCTTCTTTGTCCCAAAGAAAGACAGTTCTCTTTGTCCCTGTTAGAACCATTGCTATCTCAATTCATTTACCATCCGAAATGTGTATCCCCTTCCTCTCATCTCTGCTCTCATTGATGACATGAAGGAGTCGACTCTGTTCACCAAGTTTGACATACATTGGGGATATAACAACATTCAAATTTGTGAAGAGGACCAATGGAAAGTGGCTTTCATCACTCCGCTAGGACTTTTTGAACCCACAGTAATGTTCTTCAGCTTCAACAATGCTCCTGTAACACTAAGTGTACTCAAGAGAGCATTCGATTTAACCCAAGAGAGGCAGACGCTCACGAAGAGGTACCACAGTGTCTCTCTTAGCAAGCTAAGTGCGAAATAACGACAGAGGACAGAGGACAATGACAAGTGAACACACGGTCTTTGAGAATCACTCAAGGACAAAGAATGAGTATGACGAATATCATAGATTCAGAGTAAGGAACTAAAATACAGACAACCTGGTATTTAAGTATTCTAGTCGTGAGAGGAATGCTATGGAATGTTATGAAATAAGGGGAGACATCGCTGTCGTGAGAGAGACAGCTGCGGAGTTAATCGTCCAATGGGAAAACAAGATAAGACAAGATAAAAGTGGAAGGACTGTGGAGTCAAGTCATCTACCTTGGAATGGAAATGACTACCAGAGGAAGTCATTGGAATGAGAAAGGTGAGATGATAAGACGACAGTCAGAGGCGTTCCTCAGAGGAAAGAATAAGTCTGAGGGCCAACAATTAGAGTTATTGCCCGAAAGGAATGTCAATAGCCTCAAGAGAGTCATGGCAGACGACGAGAAGAGAAAGGACTAAAGAGGACAATGAGAAGATTGTATGTCAAGGAAAGAGAAAGAAAAGAATCGTAACAATACCCCCTTTGTACCGTCGAAGTGCCTACGAAGACTAGAGATCCATGGCAAGGGGTGACCCAGTGTCGTTTTCAAAGGCTTCTGGAATGAAGAGGTTGTCCTCATGGTCAATGGGAGAAGGAGAACACCGTTGAGGGGGATGGATGGTATGATGACGTTTGGGCTTTTTGCGATGAGGTGGGACTGCATGATGGTGGGCTGGAGATTGTGATAAGGCTACCTGTGCAAGGTACTGATGAATATCCTCAAGGAAGTCTCCAAGGTTAAAATGGTGGGCCAAGACGACAAGAGCATTGATGTTGGTGACGTCTAGATATTGAGTATCGATGGTGGAAGTTCGTCCCCAGCCAGATGGACTGGCGATTGACAGAAGTCGAAATGGCGAAGAAGTTGGCATAGAGCGAACAGGGGGGAGTCGATGTCCAAATAGTAATCTAGAGCGTGGGCGACAGATGGGTCGGCCAGGAGATGGAACAGTTGGTTGTGATAGCCAGTGGGAGGAGAGGTGAGGTGATAGGCAGCGAGAGGTTGATCCACAGAGATGACTCCGGCAGTGAAGTCAGTAGTGTCCCAACCAGCGGTGGCAGCGGTCAAGGAGGTTTCGAAAAAGTCCATAATAGAGAATTACCAAATTAAGGAAGTGGGATCTTCATTAAAGCAGAATTGTAACTAGCTCGATGGAGCAAAAAGAAAAGAACAAAAAGAAGTATGATGAAAGTAAGAACAAGATATGGCCGAAGGAAAAAGAAGAGTGGGTGTAGCGCAGTTAAAGGGAAGAACATGTAATAGCTTGACTGTTGAGGAGGACACTCACAAAGAGGTACAACACCGCTCAAGGGATTCAGCGATTATTTCAAAGAATGGGAATGTTTATAAGGAGAAAGAATCTTAGGAGCATGGCAGAGATTTTCTTCAGGTTCCCACGTGGCTTCGGATTGAGAGTATCCTTTCCATATGGTCAGGTACTGATAGTTGCCAGGGCGGCCTTTGTGGGCGAGGATAGCCTCCACTTCGAATTCTTCTTCGTCATCTATAACGTCCGGGGGTGGTTCAGGAAAGGAAGGTCCATGTGCTTTGGTCTGTCTAAACGACAACAAGAGGGAAGCATGAAATGTGTCATGGATCTTCCAGAAGGGAGGCAGTTTAAGACGATAAACGAGGGGAGAGATAACTTGTGTGATTTCAAATGGTCCATGACATTTGGGAGCGAGTTTTCTAGAGGGGTAGGGGATCCGAAGATTGGTGGCTTCAAGCCATACTTTGTTTCCGACTTTCTAGGAGGAGAACGAGTGGGTGGAATGGCGAGTCATCGCTAAGCGAGCGGAGTCATGTGCAGCAAGGGCTTCTTCTCGTGCCTTGGACAGGGCAATCAACCTGTCAGACAGAGTGGGAATGAATGTTTTACCCAGGGCTGGGAAAGATCAGGGTTCATAACCAAGGAGGAGAGAGAATGGAGATGTCTTAGTGGAGCTATGGGGGACGGAGTTGTGGTGGAATTCGGCAGTAGTGAGGAACTCCAACCAGTAATAGAGGTTGTTGGCGCAAAAGATACGAAGGTATGTTTCAAGTTCTTGGTTTGTTTGTTTGGTTTGGCCATCAGTCTGGGGGTGGTATGCGGTGGAGAGTTGAATGTCATATTGGAGGAGATGAGTGAGTTCTAGGGTGAAGGCAGAGGCAAACTGTGGGCCACAATCCGAGATAATGGAGTCGTAAAGGCCAAAGCATTTGAATACATTGTCAAAGAAAAGTTTAGCAACTCCTGCGGCATCAATGGTTTTGTTACAAGGGATGAAAATTACCCCCTTCGTAAGGCCATGGTCGACCATGACCATAATAGAATCAAAGTCAGAGGACAAAGGGAGATCTGTGATAAGATCGACAGAGATCTGTCGAAATGGCAAGGACAATGAGGATGGGATCGGGTTTAGAGGAGCGACGGTGGGATGAGTGTTGACTTTGGATTGCTGACATATGGCACAGCCAGCCACAAAGTTTTTAATGAAAGTACCAAGTCCAGGCCACCAAAAGTCACGTTCTAGGATTGCCTTCGTGCAGAATTGACTGGCATGGCCAGTAGTGGGAGAGAAATGAATACTATGAAGAAGTGTGGATCAAGATGAGGGAGGAACATATAAACGACCTTTGTAAAAGAGGTGGCCATTGTCAAATGACCAATCTTGAAGCGAAGAGTGAGGGAACAAAGGTGTTGCTTCTTCCATGGCTTTGAGCGCACGAAGGACTAGTGGATTGGACGAGGATGAGGATTGGATGTAGTCAAGAAGTGTAAGATCGAGGGAATTGATAATGATAGGGTCTGGAAGGATAGATGCGTCGGTGTTATCAGTGGAGGTGTCAATGGAGTCTTTTCAGGAAAGGGCATCAGCTGGGCCCATCTGGGTTCTAGGAGTTACTTTCCAGACAAGATCAAAGTCAAGGAGAAAGAGGGACCAGTGGGCTTGACGACAAGAGAGTTTGTGAGGGTCTTTGATGAAGGAGAGGTTCTTGTGATCTGTGATGATAGTGATAGGGTAAGAGGTGCCAAGGAGGTATTGTCACCATTCTTCAACTGCAAGAATGACGGCCAAGAGTTCTTGATCATAAATGTCGTAATTGCATTCAGTGGAGGAGAAGGTCTTGGAAAAGTAAGCGCAGGGGTGGAGGTCACCATTGACATTGGCTTGGAGGAGTACGGCTCCAGAGGCAATCAGGGAGGCATCAGTCATAATGGAAAACGGACAGGAGGTGTCTGGGAGAGCAAGGACTGGGGCGGAGCAGAATCGGGCAATGAGAGAGTGGAATGCAGTTTCCTGAAGAGAAGTCCAAGACCAAGGTTCATTCTTTCGGATGAGGAGGACAAGAGGAGCAATGATGTTGAAGAAATTGGGGATGAACTTTCGGTAGAAATTGGCAAAACTGAGGAAACTGCGGATTCCTTTGACTGATGTGGGGGGTTTCCAGTCCTTGATGGCAGCGAGTTTGACAGGATCCATTTCGAGTCGTCCTTGACCAATGATCATGCCAAGATATTCTATCTGGGGGGTGTCAAAGGAGCATTTTGAGATTTTAAGGGAGAGTCCATGTTCTCTGAGACATTGGAGAACTCTGCAAGTGCGGTTATGGTGTAGTTTGATGTCGTCTTTCGTGTGAATGCCAAGGTCGTTCATGTAGATTTTTAACCAACGTTCCGCTAACATATCAGCAAAGATATGGTTCATAAAGGCTTGGAATGTGGGTGGAGCATTGTTAAAGCTGAAGAACATCACTGTAAGTTCGAAAAGTCCAAGCGGAGTGATAAATGCCACTTTCCATTGGTCCTCTTCTCGGATTCGAATGTTGTTGTATCCCCATCATATATCAAACTTGGTGAACAGTGTTGAGTCCTTCATGTCATCAATGAGATCAGAAATGAGGGGAAGGGGATACGTGTTTCGGATAGTGAATGAATTGAGGTAGTGATAGTTCTGACAGGGACAAAGAGAACTGTCTTTCTTAGGTACAAAGAAGAAAGGTGAGGCTTGTGGGGACTTAGACGGGATAATACGACCAGATTTTAGATGTTCTTCGACAAAGAGGCGGCAGACCTCTTTCTTGGCGGGGTTCAGCGAGTAGACCTTGGCGATCTTTGGAACGAAGGTGGGTTTAAGTTCAATGGTGTGATCATAGGGCCGATGTGGAGGGGGGGTGTCAAAGGTTTTCTCAGAAAACACGTCTTCATAGTCTTAACACCAGGTTGGGATCTTCTGTTCTTGTTTGGCCCCTTGTTGGGCTAATTGGGTCGAGAGAGTAACTTTGTTGATCTCATTCCGGGGCGGACGCTCATGAAGAGGTACCACAGTGTCCTGGAATGCATTTTCCTTGTTAATGGTGACCGTACCACAAGTCCAATCAATAGTAGGGTTCCATTGTTTAAGCCAGGGCATACCTAAAATGATCTGTTGCTTGCCGAGGGCAACAACCATGAGATCAAGACGATCTTCAAAGGACAAAAATTGAGCATTTGTTCAGATCTTGTACTTGATAGCTCCTTTCTTGTTAGGTGAGCCATCCACATTGTAAGCCATGAGAGATTTTGGGAGAGGTCTGATCCCCATTCAAAGGGCAGGGACGAGGCTATCTGAGGGTTCTTCGTCTTTCTCGAAGCACATTTTTAGAACCTGAAGGATTTTGCTTTCATCCTTCCCAGAGGTACGAAGTTGGTTTACATAGGTATCAAAGACAGAGAGTGACTTGGGAGCTTTGGGAGTAGGGGTAGGAGCGACAGGGGGCGAACTAGGGATGGCAGGAGCTTCAGTGATTCGAATGTTCTGAGGAGTAGAGGATGAGGGTTTTGCACCTTCACATTGGGCAGCGCTGTGGCCCTTCTTGCGACAGCAGAAGCAATGGCCTTCTTTGATACATTTGGCATGTTCTACTGGGGAGAGCTTCTTGATTCGAATGCCATCAATGTCCATGGCATTTGGGTCTTTAGGGGAAACAAGGGAGGAGGCACAACTACCTTTTCTTAAGGCGTCAATATGTCCGATCTGGGTATGGAACATCTTAGCTCTGGAGATCCAATCATGGGAGGTGGTTGGGACAGCAGTTATGGATAAGATCATGGTGGTGATACGTTGATCAAGTCCTCTGGCAAGGTGGTCGATGAGGGTAGCCTCATCAGTGATCTGCACATAAGCAGACAGGTTTAAAAAGTTGGTGATATACTGTTGGAAACCGTCATCCTTGGCGGTCTTGAAGTTTCTTTGCTCCAGGTTGGAGAGTTCCTGACGAGCAGTGGTTTGGAGGTCAAAGGGATAAAACATCAAGGTGAAGTCGTTCTCAAAGACATTAAATGTCTTTTGGTTGGCAGTGATGGCAATGTTGGCTAGAATGTCATACCATTTCTCAGAGAAAGGTACACCTCTACCCTTACTTAACTTATTCAGTGTGGTCAGGATGCAGGCATGGTCGGTGTTATACAAGTGGGCGTTGATGGTAAAGTATGCTTTCATCGCCTTCATCCATCGGGTGGTGTCGGTTGGTTCTCCAGAGAAATCAGCAGGGAGGGCAGCCTTAAACTTGGCTCTAGGTGCAGGGGAAACAAGTGCAGGAGCAGGCACAGCTCCAGGTTGAAGAGGAGGGGGAGGTGCGGGCGCAGGTGCAGCTCTAGCTCCGGCTCTAGACATTGTTGCTAAGGGGATCTGTGGTGGGGGTGCTAGGGTCAAGGGTTGCGAGTGGACAGTCACTACTGGTGGTGTAGGAACTCGAGGAGGGGTGTTGCTAGGTGATGCTTGGATAGGTGAACCAAGGGGTGTTATGGCCGGTGGTTCTTCTTCTGGGTCAGAGTCGAAGGCAGAGAAGGTGCCTCAGTGACGAAGAGACAACGGTTTTGAGCGAGGGGTAAACGATGGGACAGTGGAGGTTGAAGGTCCGGGGATCCTTCCTGATCTAGGGCTACTAGATCCTGGGGTCGATGACTGTGATGATGACAAACGGTCACCCGATGATTGCCCTAGGGCACGACCAAGGGCATGATTGATGTGCAAAATGGTGGGGGGTAGGCTCTACTTTATAACAGGAGGGGCTAAAGGAGACTCTGAATCTTTTGTAACGCTAAGCGTACTCAAGAGAGCATTCGACTTAACCCAAGAGAGGTGGATGCTCACGAAGAGTAAGTGTGAAACAACAACAGAGGACAGAGGATGATGACAAGTGAACACATGGTCTTTGAGAATCGCTCAAGGACAAAGAATGAGTACGACGAATATCATAGATTCAGAGTAAGGAACTAAAATACAGGCAACCTGGTATTTAAGTATTCTAGTTGTGAGAGAATAGAACGCTATGGAATGTTATGGAATAAGGGGAGACATCGCTGTCGTGAGAGAGACAGCTGCAGAGTTAATCATTCAATGGGAAAACAAGATAAGACAAGATAAAAGTGGAAGGACTGTGGAGTCGAGTCATCTACCTTGGAATGGAAATGACTACCAGAGGAAGTCATTGGAATGAGAAAGGTGAGATGATAAGATGACAGTCAGAGGCATTCCTCAGAGGAAAGAATAAGTCTGAGGGCCAATGATTAGAGTTATTGCCCGAAAGGAATGTCGATAGCCTCAAGAGAGTCCTGGCAGACGACGAGAAGAGAAAGAACTAAAGAGGACAATGAGAAGATTGTACGTCAAGGAAAGAGAAAGAAAAGAATCGTAACAGCTCCACCCACATTCCAAGCCTTCATGAACCTTTGCAGATATGCTAGTGGAATGTTGGTTGAAAATCTACATGGACAACCTTGGCATTCACATGAAAGACAACATTGAACTCCACCACAATTGCACAGGCAGAGTCCTACAACAACTCTGAGAACATGGACTTTCCCTCAAGATCTCCAAATGCTCGTTTGACACGTCACAAATAGAATATCTTGGCATGATTATTGGTCAAGGACAACTCAAGATGGACCCAGTCAAGCTTGCTGCTATGAAGGACTGGAAACCCCCTACATTAGTCAAAGGAATCCACAGTTTCCTAGGCTTTGCTAATTTCTATGGAAAGTTCATTCCAAACTTTCTAACATTGTCACTCCTTTCTTCCTACTTATCTGAAAGAATGAATCCTGGTCATGGACTTCCCTCCAAGAAACTGCATTCTGTTCACTCATTGCCCAATTCTGTTTCACTCCAGTCCTCGCTCTCCCCAACACATCTCAACCATTCTCCATCATAACTGATGCATCTCTGATCATCTCTGGAGCAGTCCTCCTCCAAGCTGATGTCAATGGTGATCTCTATCCCTGTGCATATTTCTCAAAGACCTTCTCTCCTGCCAAACGAAACTATGATATCTACAACCACAAACTCCTGGCCATCATTCTCACTCTTGAAGAATGGCAACAATACCTCCTCAGCACCATGCACCCTGTCTGTTACAATTCTTTTCTCCTTTTCCTTCTTCCTCGTTCTATCCTCTTGTATATCATCATACACAGATAATCCTCTTCTTGTCAACCTCATCAACTTCCCTTTGAGGCTACCAACATTCCCTTTGGATGATAACTCCAATCTTTGTCTCTCAGACCTACTTCTTCGTCTGAGTAGGTTCCTGGCCTATTGTCTTGTCATCTCACCTTTCTTTTCCTGACATATCACTCATGTGTTCATTTCTATTCCAAGGCAGATGACTCAGCCTCAGTCCCTTCTTTTCTTGTCTTATCTTTGATCTCTTATTGGACGATTGACTCCATAGCTGTCTCTCACACGTTGGTGATGTTTCCCCATATTCCATAGTATTCCATAGTATTCCATAGCATTCCATTCTCTCATAATTGGAATCCTTATATACCTCATCACATGTACAATAGTTCTTCACTCTGAATCTATGTAGTTCTCATGTACTCATTCCCTGTCCTTGAGTAATCCTCAAGTCCTATGAACCTTCTTGTCATCATTGTTGTATGACCCTTGTCATTGTCCTTTGTCCTCTGTCATCAGTTCATACTTAGCTAGCTTGGAGAGACACTGTGGTACCTCTTTGTGAGCATCTGCCTTTCCAGTGTTAAGTTGAACATCCTCTGGAGTATGCCTAGCATAACACTGACACTATTATCACTGATCACAAGAACCTCTCCTTCATCAAAGATCCTTGCAAACTTTCTCCCCATCAAGCCCACTGGTTCCTTTTTCTCCTCAACTTTGATCTTGTTTGGAAAGTAACCCCTGGAACCCAGATGGGCCTAGCCAATGCCCTTTCCCAAAAAGACTCCATTGACACCACCCTTGACAATACTGACACTGCTATCATCCCAGACCCAGTCATCATCAATGACCTTGACCTTGAACTCTTCAACTACATCTGATCCTCATCCTCATCAGATCCACTGGTCCTTAGTGTGCTCAAAGCCATAGAAGAAGCAACACCTTTGTTCCCTCGCTCCTCACTTTAAGACTGGTTGTTTGATAATGGCCATCTCTTTTACAAAGGTTGTTTGTATGTTCCAACTTCATCCTGATCCATGCTTCTCCACAGTATTCATTCCTCTCCTACCACTGGCCATGCTGGCAAATTCTACATGAAGGCCATCCTCAAACATGATTTTTGATGGTCTGGGCTGGGTACTTTCATTAAAAATTTTGTTGCTGGTTGCACTGTTTGCCAACAGTCTAAGGCCAACACTCACCCCACCATTGCTCCTCTAAACCCAATTCCTTCCTCATTGTCTTTGCCATTTCGACAAATCTCTATCAATCTTATCACAGATCTTCCATTGTTCTCTGACTTTGATTCTATTATGGTCATGGTCGACCATGGCCTTATGAAGGGGGTAATTTTCATCCCTTGTAACAAAACCATTGACACAGCAGGAGTTGCCAAACTTTTCTTCAACAACATGTTCAAACACTTTGGCCTTTTTGATTCCATCATCTTGGATTAAGGCCCACAGTTCACCTCTGTGTTTGCCCTAGAACTCACTCACCTCCTCCAATATGACATCTGACTCTCCACTATGTATCACCCCTAGACCAATGGCCCAATAGAATGAACAAACCAAGAACTCGAGACCTACCTCCATATCTTCTGTGCCAACAATCCCCACTCCTGGTCAGAGTTCCTCACTACTGTCAAATTCCATCACAACTCTGCCCCACATAGCTCTACCAAGTCATCTCCATTTTCCCTCCTCCTTGGATATGAACCCTGATCATTTCCTGCCCTGGGTAAAACCTTCATTCCTGCTCTGTCTGACAGATTGATTGCCCTGTCTAAGGCATGAGAAGAAGCCCTTGCAGCACATGACTCTGCCCACATGGTGATGACTTGCCACTCCATCTGCTTGTTCTCCCCTTGGAAAGTTGGAGACAAGGTATGGCTAGAAGCCACCAATCTTCAAATCCCCTATCCCTCTAGAAAACTTACTCCCAAATGCCATGGACCCTTCAAAATCTCTCAAGTCATTTCTCCCCTCATTTATCGCCTCAGATTACCTCCCTCTTGGAAAATCCATGACACATTCCATGCTTCACTCTTATTGCTGTTCAAACAGACAGAAGTGTAGAATACTCAGTAGTTACTAGATATATTAGCTATGGTACTATACCTGTAGAATACTCAGTAGTCACTAAGGAAAAGAGACTAAGATACTCTATGGTGCGATGTACCAATGATTAGGTAATCAGAAAATACCAAATATAGATATCAAACTCCAACACTCCCCCTCAAGCATAAAAGTGGATAGAGTGCAATGCTTGTAAGCAAATGAATAAGCAAATAAACAATACCTATGAAAATGTCCATGAAACGAGTGGGTAAAACAAATAGTCCGAGGTCCATATCTGTCTGTATCAAGTCGTGTCGAAGTGCACTTGTGCAATTGCCTAATATGGTAAGTTGCGGCTTGGTAACACTGGTACTTGCATACATGGCGCGCAATCTTGTGTCCTCGGCTTTGTAGCATCGTTGCACAGGTATATAACCATCTTGAGCCTTCCATTGACTCCTCTAGATGATATACAGCGTGTGGTTCGAAATGGTTCACTGTGGCTGTTCAACTTGAAAGGTGCATGTTCACCTGACTGACATTTTGAGTTGTCCTTATTGGTGTGGTGGGTTCGGGTTGCATGCGGATCGTCTGGGATGCTCTGTAGGTGCCATGGATGGCCCCGGTAAGTGCACTGCTGTCTGTTTGTAGCGTCTGTGCTGACTCAGCTTGTCTGCAGCTAGTGACTGCATTTCGACTTGCTGTGAGTTGCAGCATGTGCTGCTCATTGTGCTATCTGTTGGGTAGCCTATCCCATCACTTTCATCGCCATTGCCATCGCTTTGGCAGTCTCCGCTATCACCAGTGGCCTCTGCTTCATCTTGTTCATACTGCCAGCCTCCTCGCCCTGTAACTCGACTCCATGTGTCTGGTTCGTCGGCACGCATGTCTCTGCCATGTTCTAGACACTCTGGGCTGTCATAGGTGTTGTTTTTATCAACTGGTACGTCCGCTTTGCACTCAGTATCATGTGGGCTGACTTTTGTCTTTAGATCCCCTACTTGGTCGATTTGGTGGCATAGTGCACCTATTTCACTGATGCGTGTGCCTGTGGCATGTCTGGCGTGTCTATGGCATGTAGGTGAGTCATTTGGACCATTGGTTTTGCAATCCGGGCCGCTTTGATTGTCCAAGGGATTTTCTGGTAAGTCTCCCTCTCCTGTTCGCTCTGCTGCTTTTCTGATGCACTGTGACGTATTACACAGTTTCTTCAGCGTGTCCTCGAAGGTCTTGGCACTCCCTGGTGATTCTGATGCATGCACTTCAGCTCCCAGGTCAACCATTTCAACTAGGCCCTTCTCAGGTGAGTTCCCCTCCACTTGGTGCTCCAGCTGTTGTTGCCAGTGTACTAATGCATTCGTCATCATCTTAGGCCGATTCCTATCACCCTCATCACGACTGTATGCCACTGTCATGTCCACTTCAGCTGTTTTGGCTTTGAGCTTGATACCTGCAGTAGGTATATACTCCCCCTTGAGCTCGAAGCTCTGGGAGGTTTCCCTTCTTGTCGCTGGCATATTGGGTGGTTCAGGAGGTATGGTGGGGGTCCTAGGTATGTCGTCATTGCCTCATGAGGTGGGCTGATCAGTTTTGTCAGTCACATTTTGTCTCTCCCCCTCAATTGAATCTGTTTAGTGAATTGGCAAATGCTCCCCCTCAATTGATGTGTTCAGGCACACTCCCTCAGCCTCCTCACTGCTCCCCACGTCTGCATGGCCATGTGTGACACTTCCGGTTTGCTCGTCTACAGGTTTGTCATCTCCATTCAATGGTAGAGTCATGTCAGGTATGTGCAGGGGCTCTGTGGGTGTGTCTGGATGACGCTCGTTGTCATCTGGCATGCCCTCAGGGTCTTCGCCATGGTCATGTTGTTATGATTTTTCTCCCTTCTTCATTGTCTCGTTCCATCTTCTTTCTTTTGTGTCACTTATGTCGACTTACTTATGTAAACCTCTTTTGATTGGACGATTAGCTCCACAGCTGTCTCTCTCACGATGGTGATGTATCCTCTTGTTCCATCTCGTTCTATGACATTCCATTCTCTCACGATAGGAATGCTTATATACTGTTCGCCTTGTACTTTTATCCCTTACACTGAATCTACGCCATCCTGCGTATTCATTCCTTGTCCTTGAGCGATTCTCAAGTCCTCTGAGTTCCTCGTCGTTGTCCTCAGTCTTGGTCAACATCCTTCATCCCAAACTCCTCGGATCTCTCAACCCTGAACCCTAGTTCATTGTCCACAATATTCGTCATACTCATTCTCAGTCCTCGAGCGATTCTTGAGACTGCATGCTCACTTGTCATCGTCCTCTGTCCTCTGTCTTCGTTTCGCACTTAGCTTGCTAAGAGAGATGCTGTGGTACCTCTTCGTGAGTGTCCGCCTTTCTTGGGTTAAGTCGAACACTCTCTTGAGTACGCCTAGTGTTACACTCATTGGGTTTGGAAAGATACAGCTTTCTTGTACCAATCATCAATGGCAGAGGGGATGGTATCCATTTGAAAGATCAGTTTCATCAGGGGAGGGGGAATACCAGAGGCATAGTAGTTGATTAAGATGTTTTGATCAGTGATCTCAGCAATAGCAACTTGGTTCTGGAACCTAGCGTTATAGTTGGTGATGAAGGGGACATAATTCCCTCTCTTATCCTTGGTCATACAGGTAGTGGAAAGCCAAGTGACAGTGTTTCCAGTGGTGTTATGGTGTTTGAACACTAGTTCAAACTTTGCAACAAACCCGGCCATAGTTCCAAGGGTTTGTGCATTCAAGGTTTGGTCTCTGAAGATGTCTGCCCAAGTTCAGGCAGACCCTTTGGTTATGTATGACAGAGTGAAGGCGATCTTCTTCAGATCAGAGTTGTAGACATCCTTGTTGACTTTCACATAAAACTGTACAGAGCGGAGCCAAGAGATGGACTTGGAGTAGTCTCCATCAAAGAAGTTGGGCATATTAAAACGGAGCTCAGTGGGTCTAGAAGTCATTGAAGAGAACTTAGATTTTGAAGGGGCAGATGAAGTGGCAGTAGGGGCAGTCACTGTGGTAATTGTGGGAGGAGAAACAGAGGATGTCAACAGAAGAGGATGAGAGACCAGTTGGGGAAAAGGGAGTGGGTCATCATTAGGAAAGGTGGTGGAGTAATGGAGCCAATTAGCAAGGGCAGCTATGTGTTCTTGTTCAAGGAAGTTGGCAATAGGATTATTGGTCTTGGGAGTTTTAGAGGTGTCTTAGGTTAAGACCAGGGAGTTCTTTCTCCATTTTAGAATCACTGAACGTAGAAGTGGTGCTTCACCATTTACAATGTGGGTCAATGGGTTCAGAGGTGGACGAGAAGTGTTCAAGGGGTCGGTCAGTCAACAGCTGGGGTTGTCTGACTGGAGAGGGTCTAGAAGACAAAATGGTTTTGACTTACACAAGGGTAATCATGAAGAGGAAGTTAGACCTTTTGTTACACTTGGCCCAGATAAGGTTAAGCATAGCCTCAAGGGTTAAGGGTTCAGGGTAGTCACTTGTCTCTGTGACAAGAACACTGCCTTTCACTATAGTGAGATCAAAGGGGTTCAAGGGTTCAAGGAGCACCTCTCATTTAGAGAAAGGTGCAAGTTTTCTGAAAAGAACATGAGAGGGATGATGATGAAAGTTCAAGGTCAAGATTGAGGAGGTCTAACTTAGGGTACAGGGTTGGTACTCAAAGGTTTATATACTAAGTGGAACAAACAATGGTAAACATAGGGTGAGTCATGAAGGAGTAATCCTGATGATGAGCAAATGCGATGGGATCAGATGGGTGAGTTATCAGGGAAAAGAAATGTGTCTGTGTACATGAATGTCCAAAAGGAGAAACAAGGAAAAGAAAACATAACAGAGATCTTCCATTTGATGGCTCCCTTTTGGTTGAGAGAACCATCCATATTGTAGGCCATGAGTGGTTTTGGTAGAGGTTTGATTCCCATGCAAAGGGCTGGGACAAGACTAGGATTGATGAAGTTTCCTATTGCTCCACAATCTACAAGCACAACAGTTTTGATGATTTTTTGACCAACTTGCAAGCAGACAGGCAAATAAAGCATTCTATCATTTGATAGTCCTACAAGTACATCAGGAGAGGAAGACGACAGGGCATCTCTCACTTTCAAAAATCCTAGACAGCTAAGACAGCTATGGTTTCATTGGACTTTTCTTCTTCATCGTCCTCAAAACATGTCTTGAGAATTTGGAGGATTTCCTTCTCATCCTTCCCAGAGGTGCAAAGGTTGTTTATATATGCATCAAGGGACAAGGTAGGCTTAAGAGTCTTAGAAGCAGGTTTGGGTGGGGCAGGGCTGATTGGCGTTTCTATGGTGCAAATGTTCTGAAGGTAAGGAGCAGAGGGTTTAGTCTCTTTATATTGATTGGCACTGTGGCCTTTCTTGTGACAATGGAAGCAAAGACCCTTCTTGATGCATTTGGCTTGTTCTACAGGGCAGAGTTTTTGAAGTTGGATGGCATCCACATCCATGACATTCAGATCTTTAGGAGAGACAAGGGAGGAGGCATGACTTCCCTTCTTTAGGGTGTCAATGCAACCAATCTGGGTATGAAATGTCTTGGCTCTGGCAATCCATTCCTGGAAGGTGGCAGGAATGGCAGTCATGGACAGGATCATGGTGGTAATGTGACAATCCAGTCCCCTGGTAAGGTGGTTGATGAGGGTGGACTCATCAGTAATCTGCAAGTGAGCAGCAAGATTCAAGAAGTTGGTAATATATTGTTGAAAACTGTCATCTTTTGAGGTTTTAAAGTTCTTCTGCTCTAGGTCAGAGAGTTCCTGACAAGCAGTGGTTCAAAGATCATATGGATAGAACATAGAGGTGAAGTCATTCTCAAAGATGTTAAAGGTCTTCTGGTTGGCTGGTATTGTAGCATTAGACATGATGTCATACCACTTTTCAGAGAAGAGGATGCCTTTCCTCTTACTCATCTTGTTCAAAGTGGTCATGATGCCAGTGGCATTGGTGGTGTACAGGTGGTTGTTGATAGAGAAGTACACTTTCATCGCCTTCATCCATTGGGTGGCATTGGCAGGTTCTCCAGAGAAGTCAGCTAGGAGTGCTGCTTTAAACTCTGCTCAGGGTGTGGCAGGGCCAGGAGCAGGGGCAGGAACAGCAGTGGGTTGAGGAGGGGGAGGAGGAGGTATGGGGGTAACTTCAGCTCCAGCTCCAGCAGATCCAGACATGGTTGCTATGGGAATATTTGAGGACGAGGTCTGTAAATGGACCATTACTGGTGGTGTGGGAACATGAGAAGGCATGTGGCTAGAGGATACTTGGATCAGTGAACCAAGAGGGGTTACTGTGGATTCCTCTTTGTCGGAAGAGTCTATATGTTGAGTGCTAAAGAGAGCCTGGTGCAACAAGGTTGTTAAAGCAGTGGGTCAAGGAGTGAACCAAGGGTTCACAGAGGATGAAGGTCTGGGGATCCTTCCTAACCTAGGGTTGCTAGGTTCTGGGGTGCTTGATGATGGTGGTGATGAGTGATTGTCTGATGGTTGCCCTTGGGCATGACAAAGTGTACAATGATATGAATAGCTAGGGGTAGGTCCTGCTTCTAGATAGGAGGGATGAAAGGTGACTCTGAATCTTTTGTTATGCTAGGCATACTTCAGAGGATGCCCCACTTAACACTGGAGAGGTGGATGCTCATAAAGAGATATCACAGCATCTCTCTTAACTAGTTAGGTGTGGACAGAGGACAGAGGATGAAGGACAATGATGAGGGTTGTGCAGCAACAACAACAATGAGGTTCACAAGACTTGAGAATCGCTCAAAGACTGAAATTGAGTATGACAAGAATCGTAGATTCAGAGTGAGGAAATTACAGGTACATGGTGATTAGTATATAAGCTATTCTATCATGAGAAGATGGAATGCACAGGAACACTATGGAATAATAGGGAGACTAAGCCATTGTGAGAGAGACAATTATGGAGGTGATTGTCCAATAATATCAAAGAGAGTGGAAAAGAAAGATGAGACTTACTCGTGACATCCCAATGATAAGCAAGTAGTGTTAGTAAGTATAATGAAACATAAGCAGGAGAATTGCAATAGGACAAAAGATGTGAAAGAGGAGAATAGAATAAAAAAAAAAGAAAATCATTACAAAGGGATGGACTTAGAGTGTTGTGCTATGTATTTTCTCTTGTGCAAAGATGTCACATGACTTAGTGAACGTATGGATGATATGTGTTTTATTCACAAGGAGTCATAGCCAAGCTAGACTGTAAGTGCTAGCCCTTGATCCGATGCTCTAGACCTATGACTCATGACACTGGTTGTCATGCCTACTGGGCTGGATCCCATTCCAATCATTCACTATCTCCTTATCTATGACGACATGCCTCACCCATCACACATGTTTGCACTGCCTACCACTTCCATCACTCACATGCTTCCATTTCACACTGTCATGCACAGCCTAGTATACATTTGACTTCATATGAGTCATATCTATGAACCCAAGGCTATGCTGCATGCAGCTACCTCATGTTCACTTTTAGGATATTACCTTACATGGACTTATTAGTGTACAAATAAATACAAACATGTAGATAGTATATAAATCCCCAAAGTCCAGCTGGAACACCAGTCTGGTTCTCTTGGATGTTCCTCTATAGCACCTTGATCAAGTTTCCTCCCCTCTCTGAGTCTATGCTGTCTAATGCAATCTGAAGTAGCCAAGTGCTATAGGGTTGTTTCATGGAGTAATCCCTGTCAAAAGAGCCAGGTATGTTGAGATGGAGTTCAGTGGGTCGAGAAGTCATAGGTTTTGACTTGGATTTTGAAGTGGTGGACAAGGTGGCAGTGGGAACAGTGGCTGTGGCAATCATAGGAAGAGAAATAGAGGATGTCAATGGAGGAGGGTATGAGACTAGTTGGAGAAAAGGAAGTGGGTCATTGTTAGAAAAGGTGGTGGAGTGAGAGTTGATTGGCAAGAGCAGCTACATGTTCTTGCTCAAGGAAGTCAGCAATGGGATCATCAGTCTTAGAAGTTTCAGAGGTATCTTTGAAGAGACCTCTGTCTTGGAGTCACTGAATTTAGAAGTGGTACTTTGCTGTTCCCAACATGGGTCAATGTGTTTAGAGGTTGATGAAAGGTGTTCAAGGAGTTGATCAGTCAACAGCTGAGGTTGCCTGACTGGAGGGGGTCTAGAGGATGAAATGGTTGTGACTTACACAAGGATAATCATGAAGGGGAAATTAGACCTTTTGTTACACTTGGCCCAGGTAAGGTCAAGCATAGCCTCAAGGGTCATGGGCTCAAGGTAGTTGCTTATCTCTATGACAAGAACACTGCTTTTTACTGCAGTGGGATCAAAGGAGTTGAGGGTTTGAGGAGTACCTCTCATTTAAAGGAAGGTGCAAGTTCTCTGTAAGGAGCACAAGAAAAACAATGGAAGTTCAAGGTCAGGATTGAGGAGGTCTAACTTAGGGTACAAGATTGGTACTCGAAGGTTTATATACTGAGTGGAACAAACAAAGGTAAATATACAGTGAGTCACAAGTCATAAGACAAATAAGTCACAATGTGCAAGAGAAATGGAAGAATGAGTCATGAAGGAGTAAGCCTAATGATGAGCAAATGTGATGGAGTCAGATGGGTGAGTTATGGAACATGTCCATGTCCATGAATGTTCAAAAGAAGAATCAAGGAAAAGAAAATATAACACACCCTTCCCAGATCAGAATCAGATCCAGATGGATGTAGCATGAGCAAAGTATTGCTTGAAGATTGATCTGTTGAATATATATGAACAGGCCAGAATAGAGCCAGATGATGTCTGGAAGACATCTTTCTCTACCATCTATGGGACCTTTATAAATCAAGTGATGCAGCAAGGCGATTGTAATGCACTAGTGATGTTTCAACATCTGATGACAGTGATCTTTAGAGATCATATTGGATGATTTATCTTGATGATACATTCATTTATAGTGACACCTTGGAGGATCATGAGAAGCACCTCCAAATAACCTTCAACCTATTAAAATGGTTGGAATTCTATCTCAAAAAAGAAAAGTGCAATTTATACACACATAAGCTTGATTGCTTAGGACACATCATAGATGAAAAGGGTGTACATGCCAACCAGGACAAAATGTCCCATATCAGAAATTGGAGAACAACCAAATCCCTGAATAAGGTTTGACAGTTCGTTGGCCTCATGGAATATTTGGCACAATTCATGCCAGACATGTTAGTATATACTATGCCACCGACCAGTATCCAAAGGAATGGTCATCTGTTCTTTGGAGAGAAATCCATAAACAATGTTTTTAGACAATTAAGAATCTGACTTATAGGTATCCAATCCTACAGCTGATAGACCCAAATAAGAAAGAGCCAGACTAGTAGGATTTATGTCCAAGAAACTAAGCAATGCTCAACAAAACTATTGAATGTTTGAGCAGGAAGTGCTCATGATAATTGAAGCATTGATGAAATGGGAGGATAAACTCCTTGGATTCAAATTCACAATTGTGACAGATCATAAAGCCTTAGAGTACCTCAATACTCAATGGAAATTATCAAGTCAACAAATTTGTTGGATAGATTATCTGTCACAATTTAATGCAAAAATTACTTATGCAAAAGAATCAGAAAACTGAGTGGCTGATTGCTTATCTCAATATTACAAGAATGATAGAGGAGAAAATGCCTCCAAGGAAATTGACTGGGCAAACACTGATATGCAGCTTAACCCAGAAGGAGATGATTTGCCATATAATTGATGGCAAGAGGTACAATTAGCTGTTATTGAGGAACAAAGTCCTCAGAAGAGCCAACTGCTCCAAGAAAACAGGAGAATCATATTCTTGAGGCACAAGAAATGGCCTTAGCTGCAGAAAAGATAACTGTGAACACTGCTCCCATGATGGTAGAAGAGGATCCTATGATCTTCAAATCTGTGGAAGTGGCCAGGACTCCACTGGGACTTGGGGAGGAGCCAGATTTTCTTAATGCAATCAAGAAGGGGTATAAGGAGGAGACCTCATTCTCCAAGATTTTGATGAATCCTAGTCATCATCTGAAATTCTCAATATGAGAAGGATTCATCTATATGAAAAATTGTGAAGATGAAGAGGTCTTGTGTCTCCTACACATAAGTTATAAAGGTGACACTGCAATCGCCAGGGTAATTGACCAAGCAGATAAAATACTAGGTTACTTGAGATCTCAGCAGACTGCTGATTATATATGGTGATGGTATTGGTGGCCAAAGTTGGGTAAGGAAGTTGAGAAATACTATCAGTCATGTCCAACATGTCAAGTCACAAAGATTGATAACCTATGGCCATCGGGACTGTTACACAGTCTTCCAATACCAAAGAAACCATGGGGATTGATATCCATGGATTTCATAGGACCATTCCCACTGAGTGACAGGCACAACTACCTATAGGTAGTATTATGCAGGTTAACATCAATGGTTCACCTAGTACTGGTAAAGACAACCATCAAGGTGTCTGTACTTTCCAATCAGTTCATTAAAGAAGTCACACAACTTTATGGAATACCTGAGACCATAGTCTCAGACTGGGACACTAAGTTTACATCCACCTTTCGGTGAGAAATGCACTGGATGCTTGGAGTCAAGCTGCTGATGTTGACAGCATTCCATCCATCAGGAAAAGCCTCCTTTGGATAATTTCATAAAATTTCAGTGAATATTGTTACAATTTTCTTCCTTTTCCATTCTGTCCTCTTACTTTGTGTCCTTTATCCTATCACAGTTCTTCCTCTTAAGTTCCACTACGTCTACGAACACTATCTCTTCGTCATTGGGATGTCTCAAGCTAGTCTCACCTTTCTTTCTTGTTCTCCTTGATTCTATTGGATAATAACCTCCACAGTCATCTCTCTCACGATGGCTTAGTGTCCCCATGTTCCATGAAGTTCCTTTACATTCTATCTTCTCACGATAGAATCATTTTTATACCAATTGTTGTGTATTTATAGTTTCTTTACTCTGAATCTATGATTTCTGTCATACTCATTCTTTGTCCTTGAGTGACTCTCAAGACCTGTGTGCTCCCTTATCATTGTCCTTTGCTCTCTGACCTCAGTTTGCACTTAACTTGCTAGGAAAGACACTGTGGTACCTCTTTGTGAGCATCTGCCTCTCTTGGGTTAAGTTGAACACTCTCTTGAGTATGCTTCATATTACAAATATAGAGAATTGTATATATTATGCCAAAAAGGAAGTAAAATATTACAAATTCCTAGACCCTAATATATAATTCATGACATTTTACATATAATTTGACATAAATGTCAGTATATTAACACTGATATCTTCAACCTGATGTAATTTTAATAATCTAAGCTTAATGACAAAATTGCACTGTACAAGCCCATACAAGGGGACACCACAGTAGCAGCTTTTTTCTTTTTTTTTTTGCACTTGCACATCACACTTTAAAGTAAATAAAATGAATATATTAGATACTACCTAATACATAATGTACATGGTCATGGTCCCCCCTCACCCTTGCCCTCACCCTCACCACCATCACTTGTGATAATGGGCATGCTGTTACATGCCCCTGGCCTTGTCATCATCAGCCCCTGCCATTGTCATAGTGATGGGGATGGTGGAAGCAGGTGTGCTCGTTGGCACTGTGGTGGTAGGCACACCCTCACCTCATCGTCTTTGTCACTGGCATAGTGGTGGTGGGTGCACTATTGCATACCCTCACCCTCATCACTGTTATGGTGAGGGCAGTGGCAGTGCAGATGTGCCATTTAGCACCATCACCTCATCATCAGTGTTGCGGTAATGGGTGCACCATTGCATACTCTTGCCCTCATTGTTGTCATGGTGATGGTGGCGCTGGCAGCAGGTGGGCTGTCAGTGCTGTGGTGGTGCCATGGCATATGCTCACCCTTGTCTTTCTTGTCATCATTGTTGCAGTAATGGGTGTGCCGTTGCATACTCTTGCCCTCATTGTTGTTGTGGTGATGGTGGTGCTGGCAGCAGGTGCGCCATTTCACTGTTGGTGCTATGGTGGTGCTATGGCATATGCTCACCCTCGTCTTCCTCATCATTGGCACAGTGGTGGCAGATGTGCTGTTGTGTACACTCACCCTTGTCATCAGCATTGTGGTGATGGGTGTGCCATTGCATATGTTTGCCCTCATTGTTGTCATGGTATGGCAGTAGTAGTAATGTGTGCTGTTTTGCACTGTTGTTGGCGCTGTGACAGTGGGTGCACTGTTGTGTACCTTTGCTCTCGTCACCATCGTAGTGATGGCAGTGGTGGTGCAGGTGCACCACTTCACTCCATTACCCTTGTCATCAGCACTGTGGTAGCGGGTGAGCATAAGTGAGTATGCAGTGGTGAGCCCATACATATGTTAGGTGGCAGTGGGGGTGTGTGTAATGGTTGGTATGGTGCAGGTGAGACTTAGTGGAAATGAAGCAGTGGCATGTGTGGCTGAGGTGGCATAAGTTTACATAACATGTACTTACTCAGAAATTTTCTTCTCACTCTCACTCTCACTGCAACCATCCATGCACACTCCTTGCTCATTGCTCCTGTGCTTACAAATGTCCAGGTGCACACACACTGCACATGCACACACATGCACCCTAGTACTAGGTGTGTGCCCACTCATTTGCCACCCGCCCTCACCTGCATCCACCCAGCACAAAGACACAAAAACCATACAAACCACACACCCACGCAATCTTGACGTACTGCGAGGTACGTGCACATTCTTGACCACTCATGCTCATTTAGTGTGTGCCCACCCATTTACCCCTGCCAGGTTTGCTCTCATCCACCTTAGTGCAAAGTCACAAAAAACCTGCATGCACACCCACGTCCCAGTGTCAGTGTGTTCCTACCCATGTACATCCACACTCACCCACACCCACCCAGTGCCAAGGCACAAAACCCATACACACCACACACCTGCACACCCACACTGACCCAATGCCAGCACAAACATGCATGGGTACTCACTCATGTCCACCTAGCACAAAGGCAAGCACCCATACACATCCACATCTAGAACAGACCAATGATGGAGAGTGGCTGGTTGATGAAATCATTGCCCATCAATCAATGAGCAATGATGTCAAATTCTTGGTCAATTGGAATTTTGAAGATTTCACTTGGGAACCAAGTGTGAACTGCAAGGAGCTTGAGGCCCTAGATGTTAAAATACCTAAGATAGGGGGAGCAAGGCCCAAATAAGGTAAGGTAAACACATGATGTCAATATAACAAAGAGGAACCCTCACCTCAGACTGTGCTGTAGAGTACAGTACACAACTGAGGTGACGGGAGAAAGTCAAAGGAATAAATAGTGTCAAAGATGTGCACTTGCTTAACTCTAGAAAACTCTGGAGTGGAGTAGGCAAGAATAGACAGTCTATGTTAGAAAACAGTAAAGGTGCAGCAGCACATGTCTGGAGGGAGTAGAAGCACCACCAGGCAATTGACATGATGCTTAACTATACTAGCATAGGGTGAAGTGAGTCTGAATCAGGTAAAGTAGGAAATGGGTGAGAAATATCCAGAGTTGGTCACACAGGAGCTCTGAAGATGTCTGGAGTTTATACTTTGACACTCTCACTCAAGTGCAGTCATAGACTCATTGCTCTAATGAACTTCCAGTGTTGTTCTTGAGGAAGTGGCTTCATGAGTATGTTGGCCATCATATCTCTACTATGGACATATTTGACTATTGCCTCTCCTTTTCTGACTAAGGCATCTCAGATGAAATGGTACTTCCACTATATGTGTTTTGTTTGAGTGTTGTAAAGATGATGAATGGGTAGGTGATACCATTGTCACATCTAGGGAGACCCTGTTGTAGACAGAGGGGACTGGCAGAAAAAGGGTGGTGCAAGCTAGGCTCATCCCAAGAGGTTTGTATGCAGGTACTGTAGTGAGAAGAGATAGCTAGATGACACCTAGCACAAAGGGAAGGTAATCTGATGTGAAAACTGGATCGAAACAAGCTGAGAACAACAAGTCCAGTCCAATGGAAACTGGATAGATAAAGACAAAGAGCACAAACAACAATGACGATAAGAGGAGAACAGATGACAAACAAAACTGAGAGAGGGAGAGAGAGATATTCCAATTGCATGGTACAAGGCTTTATAGTCTGGGTATTTTCCAGGACTTTTGAAGCAGGAAGATCTAAGAAAGAATACCTATCTATAGCCACAAATCCCAAGACAACCCACCAAAATCAAAGGAGAAGAGATATGTGTGGTAGGAAGAACAAGATCTAAGAAGACAACACCCAATAATGAATAAAAAGAGACAAATGAAAAACATCTGACCCTGATACACCTTGGGTGGACTGTGCAGACTAACTGGATACCAATAATCCAAACTGGACTCAACTTGGATTGATGCAGATAGACACAGGACATGATAGAGGTCTTGAATGACAGATGGATGATACGTAGAATACCTGTAGAACATCTCCTATGAACATAGAGAGCCAAAGGCTTCTACATCCACAGAGTACTTGAATGCTGACTGTCCACAGTCAGTCACATGACTTGGTTAGGTGCAGACCTTGAAAATACAAACAATGGACATGTTTGACACTTAAGATGTGTCTGTCATTCCACATCCACTTCAACTTTTCCCCACTTCTTTTCTCATCTCACCACTATGTCAACCATCAACTCCCCCTTCAATGATCTTCTTCAATATGCGAACAATGTCCACAATCTGTCACCCATAACCATTGCTGCTGCCAACCCTCAAGCTGTCTGTGAGAACATCTGAGACCTCATGCACTATATACCTAACGACAAAGAAGACTTGCAGAAGGATCAGGACTTGTGGATAGACCAGTGGGATTCCATGCTGGTATGTGGTTGGTTGTCACAGATAACTTTTCACTAACTTTTCATATAGGAGCAACTTCTGCATTGCCTCAAAGGGGCAGGCCAGCACAGTCTCAAAAGGCAGATCGACTCCCACACACTCATGGAAATGCAGAACAGCAGCAACCTCTACAACAAGTGGGTCACTGAGCAGAAGGACTAGAAATAACCCAAGGTTGTGGCAACTCAAGAGAAGAGGTTACCAGCAATGATCACAAGCAATTCAAGGCACTACAGGCCATCCTGACAATTTGGGCAACTGCACCCCAACAACAGAGGATATCCTTGAAGATGAAGGATGCAATTGCAGATATGTTCTTAGAATGCAGCATCCGCCATTCCAGATATGCTGTGAGGGCACAATGAGCTTGGACAATGAAGTGATAGCCCCCAGAATGAGGCATCACCATGGTGTCAATGTAGACCTTGTGAAACAGTCTGCTGATAACCAGAACAGTTGGAGGGATGTGAAGCTTTTGGGTCTGACAGATTTGACACTTATGACAGGTCTAAAGATGAGTCCATAGCTATACTCAATAGGTGGGACAAGTTGATGACAGCCATGTGGTTCACGACAGTATAGAGATCTGTGAGGAATAAAGAAGCAGGTGGCAGAGTTGACAAAGGAAGTGAAATTGGCATCATTGAGGTCAGGTGGGCAGTTGCGAGTGTCAAGGAATAGGCAAATGTGAGTGATGCAATCTTCTTTTGTGAGTGCTTTGGGTGAGCAAGATATGACTAGATTTAATCCAAGTCTGGATTAGCATTGAAGAGGACAGATTGAACAGGAGGGGAATGGGGACATCTGGAGAGGTGTCATATCCCATATTTCGCACTATTGTAAGTGCAACTCCAGAACTCCACAGTTCCAACCCCTTCAAACTCCAGTGCGATCTCTACCATTCCGCATCACCTAACTATTGGACCATGTGACATTTCTATATTTGTTCTCTATTGTTCTATTCCTTTCTAGATTAGTCATATTTATCTTAGTAATCCCTCTGTGCGCCATTCTGGTTACTTCTATAGCTGGCGCACAGCTCTGGCATATGTTTCTCCATCCTCTGTCTTACTCATCTCACATTCCACCTTAGCATTCCATAGTTAATTGCTATGCAATCTCCATAGTATATAAACTGTACTTTACTTTGTACACACCTCAGTTTAAATATTAACCTAATCACCTCCTGATAACTCCTCGACTCCTTCTCTTTGACCATCTGATCTCTGAGGACACAAGTACAAGGGAGTGACACATACATCCTACTCCAAGGTCCTCACCCAACTCCATCATCATGTGTAACTCCAACCACTCAGACAAGTCTGGAGGAATCAGATTTAACAAGAGGTTAGCAATGCTTCAAAGGGAACAGATTGTTGAGCAAGTGTATGGAGAAGGAATACATGTTGTCCAACCAGTCTTTAAAATCATCATCATCAATTGAATCATCATCAGAAGGAGGACAACGTGAGAGTCCATCTGCACCAGTATGATGGGTAGCAGGAACATGAACAAGATGAAAAGTGAACAAGAGAATACCCATGATCCAATGATTGATTGTTGTGTTTGGTTGCAGATCCAGATTGTTGATCATGTTCTTGATGTATTTGGCATCCATTTCAACTATGAAGTTAGCAATGCCAAATATGAAAATCCAGAGTGCTTGGAGTGCTTGGAAGAGTCCATATAGCTCAAGCTTTGCCTGAGAATAGCAACTCTCAACCTTGTTGAGGCTGATAGAACCAAAACAATTGGGATAGCATTTCCCATCATCTTCTTCCTATAATAAGATATATCCAACTGCAATGATCAAGATATCAACTGTGAGGATAACCTCACATTCAGATTCATAATCCAGGTGACGCAAAGCCAGAGAGTGACAGATAGTGTCCTTCTAACACAAAAATGTGAGCTGCTACTCCTCACCCCACTCAAAAGGAGAGCCCTTCTGTGTTAGATTGATCAGAGGACAAGCAATTGTTGTGAAATTCTGAATAAAGATTTGAAGAACACTGCACACATCTGAAACAACTTCAAAGGTGAAACTGTTGATGTCAACATCCAAGGTTCATAGTGAAGACTTCCAATCATACTGGCAACTTTTGCCAAGAGTGAGGGAACTCACTCAGAGAACACACCAATGAAGGAGGAACTCCAAAGTGAACTTGACTGGGGAGAAATCCCAGCAAGCTGCTCTGGCTTTATATACTGTCTCTACTGTATGTACATGTTGTGACTGGATCTACTGATGAGTCACTAATATGGCATACCCTCAACCCTATAGATAAGAAAGCATAGCCATGCATTGCATGGAAATGAAGAACATAAGATAAAGGTATGTAAAGCTGTGGACACAGCCAAGATAAGAGGAACATAATGCACACATGAGGTGTGACAGAATAATGAAAGAATAACAACCATAGCAACCAGATCATGAGCATGTTAGCACTTATGGCACAGCCTGGCTAGAACATGTATTGAGTCAGCACTTACTGTATGACATGGCTATGACCCTTGATAAGATCTAGTTAATAAGTATAAGGAAACAGCAAAGAATAAAGGAATAGAAATAAAAGAGAATGTGTCCTTTGGCATAGTGATGATCTCAGATCCAGAATCCAGAACACACATGATGGTATGCTCAGTACCTCCAATCCTAACCTCAATGGCTCAAAGAGAAAGATTATGGTGTGTGACAATGAGTCTGTCATCATTCCAGAGAATCCGGTCAGTGAACTCCTCAAGGAATGGTGTGGGGTCTTGACCAGTGAGCTTGTTCACATAAGCAAAATGAGTCGAAGTTGAAGTGTTGGATACATGTTTTACTGTAATAAGATTACAGAACTGCTTCCTGAACTTCAGAGCAATAGCAAAGAGGTTTTTGACCAGAATAGAAACACTGGTGTCTAGTACACATTTGAGGACTCATTTGGGAGCAGAATTGTCTTTGAGAGGGAACAAGTACTTGTATTGTGAAGTGGGAATGGTGTTGGTAGTTGAAGGAGGATGAGCTGGATTGATGTTGGCTGGATTGACAGGAGAAGTAGACTTGGATGGTCTGGCCAGAGTAGAAGAGGACTGTGTAGGATGAGTGGGAGGCAGGTTGGAAGAGCAACTAAAGGATGAAGAGGCATTTTGCAACTCAGAGGATAGGACTTCCTTGGTGACAGTAGGTGTAGGTCTCCTGTGAGATGGGATCTGAACTTCGTTGAAGCGAACACACTTGCCCTTAGGATCCTTGGCCTTGTCTGCTTGGAAGTTAGCCCATGCTTGAGCTAAGTATGGCTGGAAATTGTTGTCAGCAATAACAGGCACATGTTTGTTGAATGAATCATGATATAATCATTGAGCATAAGCTCTCACAATTATGTGATGATTCATATTATATAATACGTTACTCATGTAGTATATAAGTTCAAACTCAGTAGTGGAGTTCTAATAAGACTTGTACTCAAACCACAACGTTCTAAGTAAGTACCATCATTGAACATCTATACTCTACACTCTGCCTCTGGCATGGGCATTGCCCCTCTGCCTTTTAACAGGTTATGAGTCCTGCAGCTCGCTGTGTCACTTGTCCTGATTGCTGTAAGACGTGTGCATTTTACACCTGCTTATCGTGCGCATAACCGCCATTTCTGTGCATGTTTTTATGCCTAGAATCTGAGTGTTGTATCCACCCTTATGTGTGCGTTTTTATGCCCTTGATGTGCAAAAATTGCTAGAGATCCTAAGGGGTCGCTATGCTGGTACTTGTTAGAGGCTCTGACTGCACGTTCTCTTACATTGTGTTGATCATAACTGACGCATTATCCTCTAGACAATCTTACCTATACTGCTTGCACCTCTTCTACCAAGCTTATCCTATCAATATGTTGTCCTCTAAAGAACTCTGGAACCAGCTCTACTTTTTCCTCTCTGCCTACTCTTGCCAGCCCCAACTACCTTACTTGGCATCCTCAAATGAAGGCTTACCTTCAGTCCCAAGGCATCTTCCATGTCTGTAAGTCGTCCTCATCTTCGGACATGGACTACCAAAAGGACAATCAGAAGGCTGTTACAATTCTTTTCTTTTCTTTCTTTCTCTTCATGTACAATCTTCTCATTGTACTTCCTAGTCCTTTCTTCTCCCGTCATATAACACAACTCTCTCTCTTAAGGCTATCGACACTTTCTTCGGGTGATAACTCTAATCATTAATCCTCAGACTTATCCCTTCTTCTGAGTGATATCCTAGACTGATGTCTCGTCCTCTCACCTTTCCCTTTCCAATGACTTCTTCGCGTTGTCATTTCCTTTCCAAGGTAGATGACTTGACTCCGCAGTCTTTCCCTTTTTGTCTTGTCTTATCTTGCTATCTCATTGGATGATTAGCTCCGCAGCTGTCTCTCTCACAACGGCGATTCTTCCCCTTATTCCATAGCATTCCACATCGTTCCATTCTCTCACAGTTGGACCACTTATATACCAGATCGCCTGTATCGTAGTTCCTTACTCTGAATCTACGATATTCATTGTACTCATTCTCAGTCCTCGAGCGATTCTCGAGACCGTGTGCTCACTTGTCATTGTCCTCTGTCCTCTGTCGTTGTTTTGCACTTAGCTTGCTAAAGAGAGATGCTGTGGTACCTCTTCGTGAGCGTCCACCTTTCTTGAGTTAAGTCGAATGCTCTCTTGAGTACGCTTAGCGTTACAAAAGATTCAGAGTCTCCTTCAGCCCCTCCTATTACGGAGTAGGGCCTACTCTCTGCCATTTTGCACATCAACCGTGCCCTTGGTCGTGTCCTAGGGCAATCTTCGGGCGACCGTTCATCGTCATCACAGTCATCAACCCCAGGATCTAGTAGCCCTAGATCAGGAAGGATCCTTGGACCTTCAACCCCCACTGCCCCATCATTTACCCCTCGCCCAAGACCTTCGTCTCTTCGTCACCGAGGCACCTTCTCTGCCTTTGACTCTGACTCAGAAGAAGAACCACCGGCCATAACACCCCCTGGTTCACCAATACAAGTATCACCTAGTAACACTCCTCATCAAATTCCTACACTGCCAGTAGTGACTGTCCACTCACAACCCTTAACCCTAGCACCCCCACCACAGATCCCCATAGCAACAATGTCTGGAGCCGGAGCTGGAGCTGCACCTGCGCCCGCACCCCCTCCTCCTCAACCTGGAGCTGCACCTGCACCTGCACCTGTTCCCCCTGCACCCAGAGCCGAGTTTAAGGCTGCCCTCCCTGCCGATTTCTCTGAAGAACCGGCTGATGCCACCCGATGGATGAAGGCAATGAAAGCGTACTTCATCATCAACACCCACCTATACAACACTGACCATGCCTGTATCTTGACCACCCTGAATAAGCTGAGTAAGGGTAGAGGCGTACCTTTCTCTGAGAAATGGTATGACATCCTAGCCAACGCTGCCATTGCTGCCAACCAGAAGACGTTCAACGTCTTCGAGAATGACTTTACCTTGATGTTCTATCCCTTTGACCTTCAAACCACTGCTCGTCAGGAACTCTCTAACCTAGAGCAAAGAAACTTCAAGACCACCAAAGACGACAGCTTCCAACAATATATCACCGACTTCTTAAACCTGTCTGCTTGTGCGCAGATCACTGATGAGGCTACCCTCATTGACCACCTTGCCAGAGGACTTGATCGTTGCATCACCACCATGATCTTGTCTATGACCGCTGTCCCAACCACCTCCCATGAATGGATCGCCAGAGCCAAGACGTTCCATACCCAGATCAGACGTATCGACACCTTAAAGAAAGGTAGTCACGCCTCCTCCCTCATTTCTCCTAAAGACCCAAATGCCATGGACGTTGATGGCGTTCGAATTAAGAAGCTCTCCCCTGTAGAACATGCCAAATGTATCAAAGAAGGCCATTGCTTCCATTGTCGCAAAAAGGGCCACAGCGCCGCCCAATGTGAAGGCACCAAACCCTCGTCCCCTGGTCATCAGAACATTCGATCCACCGAGCCCCCTACCAACTCTAGATCGCTCCCTGTTGCTCCTAGCCCTACCTCCAAAGATCCTAAGTCGCTCTCTGCTTTTGACTCGTATGTAAACGGACTTTGCACCTCTGGGAAGGATAATGACGAAATCCTTCAGGTTCTGAAAATGTGTTTCGAGAAAGATGAAGAACCGTCAGATGAAGAGGTTGCCAGTCTTGCTGTTCAGGATTTTTGAATGGGGAGGATGTATCAATGTCTTCTCTCCCCAATGTACTTGTAGGTTTACCAAATGAAAGAGCTCTTCACTTGCCTGTTCACTTACAAGTCGGTTCAAAAATCATTGACACTGTCACTCTGATTGATTGTGGAGCGACCGGTAACTTCATTGATCCTAGTCTCATTCCTGCTCTCCGAATGGGGATCCGACCTCTCCCAAAACCTCTCATGGCTTACAATGTGGATGGCTCGCCTAACAAGAAAGGAGCTATCAAATACAAGATCCGAACAAACGCCCAATTCTCGTCTTTTGAAAATCGTCTTGATCTCATGGTTGTTGCCCTCAGCAAGCGACAAATCATTCTAGGAATGCCCTGGCTTAAATGATGGAACCCTACTATCGATTGGACTCGTGGTACGGTGACCATTAACAAGGAAAATACATTCCGGAATGCTGTGGTACCTCTTCATGAGCGTCCACCCTGGAATGAGATTAACAAGGTAACTCTCTCGACTCAACTGGCCCAACAGGAAACCAAACAAGAACAGAAGGTCCCGACCTGGTGTC
>JBBPUG010000174.1:0-37173 GCA_038094535.1 Tubosaeta aff. alveolata
CGAATCTCTCAATCCTGAACCCTAGTTCATTGTCTACGACATTCGTCGTATTCATTCTCTGTCCTCGAGCGATTCTCGAGGTTGTGTGCTCACTCGTCATCGTCCTTTGTCCTCTGTCGTCGTTCCGCACTTAACTTGCTAAGAGAGACGCTGTGGTACCTCTTCGTGAGCGTCCGCCTCTCTTGGGTTTCGTCGAACGCTCTCTTGATTACTCTACGTGTTATCCACTCCCTCTCGGGTACACCTCGCGTTACAAAGAGAAAGAAAGAAAAGAATCGTAACATCGAGGAGGTTTCAGAAAAGTTCATAATGGAGAATTACCGTGTAAAGGAGATAGAGTGTGCGTTGAAGAGGAACAGTTACAGGACCAATAGAGTGAAAAGAAAAGAACGAGGAGAAGTAAGACAGCAGTAAGAGCAAGATATGGTTGAAGGGTGAAGAAGAATGGGTGTAGCGTAGTTAAAGGAAAGAACATATGACAGCTTAACCGTTGAGGAGGACACTCACAAAGAGGTATGACACTGCTCAAGGGATTCAGCAATTATTTCAAAAAATGGGAACATTTATAAGGGAAAAGAATTTTAGGAGTGTGGCAGAGATTTTCTTCGGGTTTCCACATTGCTTCGGACTGAGAGTATCCTTTCCATGTGGTCAGGTACTGATAGTTGCCAGGGTGGCCTTTGTGCGATAGGATAGCCTCCACTTCAAATTCTTCTTCGTTGTCTATAATGTCCGGGGTGGTTCAGGAAAGGAAGGTCCATGTGCTTCGGTCTGTTTGAACAGTGATAAGAGGGAAGCATGGAATGTGTCATGAATCTTCCAGGAGGGAGGTAGTCTGAGACGATAAACAAGAGGAGAGACAACTTGTGAGATTTCAAATGGACCATGACGTTTGGGAGCGAGTTTTCTAGAGGGGTAGGGGATCCGAAGATTGGTGGCTTCTAGCCATACCTTATCTCCGACTTTCCAAGGGGAGAAAGAGTGGGTGGAGTGGCGAGTCATTGCTAAGCAAGCAGAGTCATGCACAGCAAGGGCTTCTTCTCGTGCCTTGGACAGGGTGATCAACCTGTCAGACAGAGCGGGAATGAATGTTTTTCCCAGGGCAGGGAATGATTGGGGTTCATAACCAAGGAGGAGGGAGAACAGAGATGACTTAGTGGAGCTATGAGGAACAGAGTCATGATGGAATTCGGCGGTAGTGAGGAATTCCGACCAGGAGTGGGGATTGTTGGTGCAGAAGATATGAAGGTAGGTCTCAAGTTCTTGATTCATTCGTTTGGTTTGGCCATCAGTCTAGGGGTGATACACATTGGAGAGTTGGATGTCATATTGGAGGAGGCGAGCAAGTTCAAGGGCAAATGCAGAGGTGAACTATGGACCATGATCCGAGATGATGGAGTCATAAAGACCAAAGTGTTTGAACATGTTGTTGAAGAAAAGTTTGGCAACTCCTGCAGCGTCAATGGTTTTGTTGCAAGGGATGAAAATTACCCCCTTCGTAAGGCCATGGTCAACCACAACCATAATAGAATCAAAATCAGAGGACAAAGGGAGATCAGTGATAAGATCAATGGAGATTTGTCAAAATGGCAAAGACAATGATGATGGGATCGGGTTCAAGGGAGTGACAGTGGGATGAGTATTAACCTTAGATTGTTGACACACGGTGCAGCTGGCCACAAAGTTCTTGATGAAAGTACCAAGTCCAGGCCACCAAAAGTCATGTTCTAGGATTGCCTTTGTGTGGAATTGACCAGCATGGCCAGTGGTAGGGGAGGAGTGAATGCTGTGGAGAAGCGTAGATTGGGACGAGGGTGGAACATATAAACAACCTTTGTAAAAGAGGTGGCCATTATCAAACGTCCAATCTTGGAGTGAGGAACAAGGGAACAAAGGTGTTGCTTCTTCCATGGCTTTGAGTGCACAAAGGACCAGTGGATCAGACAAGGATGAGGATTGGATGTAGTCGAAAAGTTCAAGGTCGAGGGCATTTATAATGACAGGGTCTGGGAGGATAGATGTGTTGGTGTTGTTGGAGAAGGTGTCAATGGAGTCTTTTCGAGAAAGGGCATCAGCTGGACCCATCTGGGTCCCAGGAGTCACTTTCCAGACAAGGTCAAAGTTGAGGAGGAAGAGGGATCAGTGGGCTTGACGACAAAAGAGCTTACAAGGGTCTTTGATGAAGGAGAGGTTCTTGTGGTCAGTGATAATCGTGACAGGGTGTGAGGTTCCTAGGAGATATTGTCACCATTCTTCAAGTGCAAGGATGATGGCCAGGAGTTCTTGGTTGTAGATGTTGTAATTGCGTTCGGCAGAGGAAAAGGTCTTAGAAAAGTAAGTGCAGGGGTGGAGGTCACCGTTAACATTGGCCTGGAGGAGTACGGCTCCAGAGGCGATCAGGGAAGCATCAGTCATGATGGAGAACAGATGGGAGGTGTCTGGGAGAGCTAGGACTGGGGCGGAGCAGAATTGGGCAATAAGAGAGCGGAATGCAGTTTTCTGAATGGAAGTCCAAGACCAAGGTTCGTTCTTTCGGGTGAGTAAGATGAGAGGGGCAACAATGTTGGAGAAGTTTGGGATGAACTTTCGATAAAAGTTGGCAAAACCAAGGAAACTGCGAATTTCCTTGACAGAAGTGGGCAGTTTCCATTCTTTGATAGCAGCTAGTTTGACAGGGTCCATCTCAAGTCATCCTTGACCAATGATCATGCTGAGGTATTCCATCTAGGGAGTGTTGAAGGAGCATTTGGAGATTTTGAGAGAGAGTCCATGTTCTCTGAGACGTTGAAGAACCCTACAGGTGCGATCATGGTGGAGTTTGATGTCATCCTTCATATGAATACCAAGGTCGTCCATGTAGATTTTTAACCAACATTCCACTAGCATATCAGCAAAGATATGGTTTATGAAAGCCTGGAATGTGGGTGGAGTGTTGTTAAAGCCAAAGAACATCACCATGGGTTCAAAAAGTCCAAGCAGAGCAATAAATGCCGCTTTCCATTGGTCCTCCTCTTGGATTCAGATGTTGTTGTACCCCCATCGTATGTCGAATTTAGTGAATAACGTAGAGTCCTTCATATCATCGATGAGATCTGAGATGAGAGGAAGGGGATACGCGTTTTGGATAGTGAACGAATTGAGGTAACGATAGTCCTGACAGGGACGAAGAGAACTGTCTTTCTTGGGTACAAAGAAAAAAGGTGAGGCTTGTGGGGATTTTGACAGGATAATATGACCAGATTTTAGATGTTCTTCCACAAAGAGGTGACAGGCTTCTTTCTTGGCGGGGTTTAGTGAGTAGACCTTGGCAATTTTTGGGACAAAGGTAGGTTTAAGTTTGATGATGTGATCATAAGGCCAATGTGGAGGGAGTGTGTCGAAGGTTTTCTCAGAAAACACGTCTTTGTAATCTTGACACCAGGTCAGAATCTTCTGTTCTTGTTTGACCTCTTGTTGGGCCAACTGGGTCAAGAGAGTTACCTTGTTGATCTCATTCCAGGGCAGACACTCACTAAGAGGTACCACAAGTCCAATCAATAGTATGGTTCCATCATTTGAGCCAGGGCATACCTAAGATGATTTGTCACTTGCCAAGGGTGACAACCATGAGATCGAGATGATCTTCGAAGGAAGAGAATTGAGCATTTGCTCAGATCTTGTACTTGATAGCTCCTTTCTTGTTAGGTGAGCCATCCACATTGTAAGCCATGAGGGATTTCGGGAGAGATTTGATCCCCATACAAAGAGCAGGGATGAGGCTAGGATTGTAACATGAGGTGTACTCGAGAGAGTGTTCAACTAAACCCAAGAGAGGTGGACGCTCATGAAGAGGTACCACAGTGTCTCTCCTAGCAAGTTAAGTGCGAACTGGAGACAGAGGACAGAGGATGATGATGAAGGAGCACACTAGTCTTGAGAATTGCTTGAAGACAGATGGTGAATACGACAAAGACGATAGACAAGAGACGAGGGACTTAGGATTAAGAGATTCGAGGATTTAGGATGAAGGGCGTTGGCTAGGACTGAGGACGATGATAAGAAACTCAGAGGACTCGAGAATTGCTCGAGGACAGAGAAGGGCTAGCACCAAGTGCGTAGATTCAGAGTGAGGAACTATTGTACAGGTGATCAGGTATATAAGTGTTCCAATCGTGGGAGAATGGAATGCTATGGAATGCTATGGAACAAGGGGAAAGATTGCTGTCATGAGAGAGACAGCTGTGGAGTTAATCATCCAATGAGAGAGCAAAGATAAGAGGAGACAAAAGAAAGAACTGTAGAGTTGAGTCATCTACCATGGAAAGGAAATGACAACATGAGGAAGTCATTGGAAAGAGAAAGGTATGAGGACGAGACGACAGTTCACAATGCTACTCAGGGGAAGAAGAAGTAAGTCTGAGAGACAAAGGTAAGAGTTATCACCCGAAGGAAACATTGATAGTCTCAAGGAAGAGTCGCAGTAGACAACGAGAAGAGGAAGGAACTAAAGGGGACAATGAGAGAAAGGTCTATAAAAGAAAGAAGAAGAAAAGAATCGTAACAAGGATCAATGAAGTTACCAGTTGCTCCACAGTCCACAAGAGCAACAGTTTCGACGATTTTTGAACCAACTTGTAGGCGAACTGGCAAACGAAGAGCTCTTTCATTCAGTAAACCTACAAGTACATCAGGGAGAGAAGAGGTTGATACATCCTCCCCATTCAAAAATCCTGAACAGCAAGACTAGCGACCTCTTCATCTGAGGGTATCTCTTCGTTCTCAAAGCACATCTTTAGAACCTGAAGGATTTCACTTTCATCCTTCCCAGAGGTGCGAAGTTGGTTTACATAAGTGTTGAAAACAGAGAGTGGCTTGGGAGCTTTGGGGGTAGGGCTGGGAGCAACAGGAGATGAGTTAGGGGTGGCAGGAGTTTCAGTGGATCGAATGTTCTGAGGACCTGGAGACAAGAATTTAGCGCCTTCACATTGGGTGGTGCCATGACCCTTCTTGTGACAATGGAAGCAACAGCTTTCTTTGATACATTTGGCACATTCTACTGGGGAGAGCTTCTTGATTCGGACAGCATCAACATCCATGGCATTCAGGTCTTTAGGAGAAACAAGGGAGGAGGCACGATTACCTTTCCCAGCTACTTCCCAAGAATGGATCACTAGAGCCAAGACGTTCCACACCCAGATCAGACGTATTGATGCCTTAAGGACAGCAGTCATGGACAAGATCATGGTGGTGATACAACAGTCAAGTCCTCTGGCAAGGTGGTCGATGAGGGTAGACTCATCAGTGATCTGCGCACAAGCAGACAGGTTTAAAAAGTTGGTGATATACTGTTGAAAACCGTCATCCTTGGCAGTTTTAAAGTTCCTTTGCTCCAGGTTAGAGAGTTCCTGACGAGCAGTGGTCTGAAGGTCAAAGGGGTAGAATGTCGAAGTGAAGTCGTTCTCAAAGACGTCAAACATCTTTTGGTTGGCAGCAATGGCGACATTGGCTAGGATGTCATACCATTTCTCTGAGAAAGGTACGCCTCTACCCTTACTTAACTTATTCAGGGTGGTTAGGATGCAAGCATGGTCAGTGTTGTACAAGTGGGCATTGATAGTGAAGTACGCTTTCATCGCCTTCATCCATCAGATGGTGTCGGCCAGTTCTCTAGAGAAATTGGCAGGGAGGGCAGCCTTAAACTCAGCTCTAGGTGCAGGGGGAACAGGTGCAGGAGCAAGTGCAGCTCCAGGTTGAGGAGGAGGGGGAGGTGTGGGCACAGGTGCAGCTCCAGCTCTGGCTCCAGACATTGTTGCTATGGGGATCTGTGGTACTAGGGTCAAGGGTTGTGAGAGGACTGTCACTACAGGTGGTGTAGGGACTCGAGGGGGAGTGTTACTGGGTGATACTTGGATAGGTGAACCAGGGGTGTTATGGCCAGTGGTTCTTCTTCTGGGTCAGAGTTGAAGGCAGAGAAGGTGCCTTGGGGATGAAGAGACAAAGGTCTTGGACAAGGGTTAAATGACGGGACTGCAGAGGTTGAAGGTCCAGGGATCCTTCCTGATCTAGGGCTGCTAGATTCTGGGGTCAGTGACTGTGATGACAATGAGTGGTCACCTGATGATTGCCCTAGGGCACAACCAAGGGCACAATTGAAGTGCGAAATGGTGGGGGGTAGGCCCTACTCCATAACAGGAGGGGCTAAAGGAGACTCTGAATCTTTTGTAATGCAAAGTGTACTCAAGAGAGCGTTCAACTTAACCCAAGAGAGGCAGACGCTCATGAAGAGGTACCACAGTGTCTCTCCTAGCAAGCTAAGTGCGAACCAAGGGCAAACTTAAACTTGATTTTATATCATATTGTTACAATGAATATTGTAGATTCAGAGTAAGGAACTATTGTACAGGTGATCAGGTATATAAGTGTTCCAATTGTGGGAGAATGGAACACTATGGAATGCTATGGAATAAGGGGAAACATTGCCGTCATGAGAGAGACAGCTGTGGAGCTAATCATCCAATGAGATAGTAAGATAAGACAAGATAAAAAAAAAGAAGGACTGCAGAGTTGAGTCATCTACCTTAGAATAGAAATGACAATATGAGGGAGTCATTGGAAAGAGAAAGGTGAGAGAACAAGACAACAGTCAGAGACACTGCTCAGAAGAAGGAATAAGTCTAAGGGTCAATGGTTAGAGTTATCACCCAAAGGAAGTGTTGATAGCCTCAAGAGAGTTGTAGTAGACAACGGGAAGAGGAAGAACTAATATGAATGATGAGAGAAATGTCTATAGAAGAATGAAGAAGAAAAGAATTGTAACAGAAGTCATTGGAAAGAGAAAGGTGAGAGGACAAGATGACAGTCAGAGACACTGCTCAGGAGAAGGAATAAGTCTGAGGGTCAACGGTTGGAGTTATCATCCGAAGGAAGTGTTGATAGCCTCAAGAGAGTCGTAATTGACGATGAGAAGAAGAAGAACCAATATGAAAGATGAGCAAAGTGTATACGGAGGAACTAAGAAGAAAAGAATCATAACAGCTACATGCTTCTCTTATTCTCTTATTTCTTTCTCTTCACTGTTTCTCTTTATAACTTAAACATCTAGGTTATGTCAAGGGTCACAGCCATGCTGTGCAGTAAGAGCTGGCTTGACATTGTGTCTTAGCCAGACAACAGTCATAAGTGGTGACACACTTGGATCTAGATCTATGCACGCTTCCATTTCCATTATAGTCTGTGCATAAGGCTGTGTATATTCCATCTTTATTATTCTTCCATTCTGCCACACCTTGTGTGCGCCTCATGTTTCTCTTATCTTGGCTGTGTCCACAGCTTTACATGCCTTTACCTTGTGTTCTTCATTTCTGTGCTATGCATGGCTATGCTTTCTTATCTATAGGGTTGAGGGTATACCATATTAGTGACTCATCAGTAGATCCAGTCACAACATGTACATACAGTAGAAGTAGTATATAAAGCCAGAGTGGCTTGCTGGGATTCCTCCCCAGTCAAGTTCACTTTGGAGTTCCTCCTTCATTGGTGTGTTCTCTGAGTGAGTTCCCTCACTCTTGGCAAAGGTTGCCACTACATTGAAGTCTTCACGTTGAAGCCACTGATGTTGACCTCTTTCAGACTTACTTATACCTATTACAGTATAGTCATACCTCATGTCAATCGCTTGGTGGTGCTCCTACTCCCTCCAAACATGCACTGCTGCACTCTTTGTTATTTCCCAAAGCAGTATGCCTAGTTTCGCTTATTCTGTTCTGGAGTTTTCTGGAGTTTAGCAAGTGCATATCCTCATCACTATTTAACCCTTCCAACTTCTTTGTCTTACCTCAGTTGTGCTCAGTACTTATGGCACATTCTGAGGTGAGACACTACTTAATTCTTAGTGTTGAAATGACTGAACTCTGGTGCTCCAGATTGTAGTCCAGAAGTCTGGAAGTAAGGACTGAGACAGTCTGAAGGTAGACAGTCTGGAACCAGAACTCTGGATAGTGGACTGACTCAGACTAACTGTCAGTCATCTAATCAGTCACATGCATTCTGCAATACTCATGACTAATGAGTATGCCTAATGCTATATAAGCGGATTGGTAAGCTGATCAATCAGCAGTATAGCCTTATGCATAGCATCTGTCAGCATTGCTGTGTATTTGAAATACAAGGCAGTATATTTGCAATAGGGCAGTGCAGAACAATAGGCAGGCAGTGTCAGCTGAGTATCAATCTGACACAACCGGACATAGCCTGGCATAGCCTGGTGCCTCATGTTAGCCTCATGCCCCATGTTGCTGTGCTGTAACAGGTAATTCCCCATGTGTACCTGAAACATATAAATAGTTTCATGTATTTATGTTTTACAATAAGCTTTTATCTTCACTTCTTTCATCATCATTCTATTGCCCACTATCTAATCTCCCTAGAGACTAAATCTATACTCTCACCAAGTACTCTGCAAGTCAAGTGAGTCTCTTTGCTTGGCAATTACCTTTCCCTGGCACTGCACACCAGAGGACCAGTTAGGACTTGCCACCCTACACTGTTCCTTTACTTAGTACCTTGTATTTACTTTACCTTAGTTAGGCATTGCTGCCCCTATTTAGGTGAATACTAGTTGTGCTCAGTACTTGTGGCACATTCTGAGTTGGGCATTGCTGCCCCTATTTAGACACTTTAACACTACTACACACATCCTACCATCTCCAAAGCCACCCACTGAGCCTGGCATCATCCCAATCCCTCAGCCAACCACCATGCCAGCTGAAGGGAACAACAAAGGTTGTCCAAGACAGAAACCTGCCCTGTCTCTGCATGCACAGAGAGACAACACCATAGGCATTCCTGCAAAGGAAAACTGCATGCTTCTGCCTGTGAGCAAAGGTACAATGAAAGGGAAGAAGCAAGGGACAGGCAGGGAGACTGGGATCACACATGGTTTGCCTAAGTATATGTTCTGTACCTCTCACTCGTCTTTGGACTAATAGTTAAGCAGGAAGCAGAAAATGTAAGGATGATTCAACAAGCGCATACCTTGAATGTCGACAATCTTGTAATCACTCATATCTGCATTAATACTAGCCTTTGATATGTTAGAGGTAGAGCGGACATTTGAAATGTTAGTGTGATCAAGTATTTTTTTGCATATACTGGCAAATACATAAGAGGCAGGGACAGAATGGTTGCTGCTATATATTAATTATAGGGCCATGAACATTGCAACAGGAATCAAAAGGGGTGCCAGAAATTGAAGGGCACACCCATAATAAAGTTGCAACAGCTGGATAAGGCATTGCAAGGGGATCAATGGAGGGTCAGGAAAAAGAGATTGGTGGGCGTACTGTATGCTGAGCTGCTTTGCAATAGCTTAGCATGCATTGCAAGGCTGGGTAAGTGTTGAGTGGACTGAGCATTGCAACATCTTGAAGTCGTCAGAAGGACTGTTTATTGCAATGTGATACGGTGATGGAAAGAGGGAGCATTGCACCATCTTGAAATCATCTGGAGGACTGTCTATTGCAATGCAGTAGGGTGACAGAAAGAGGGAGCATCGGTCGTAAAGTTGTCAGGGTATTGTTGGCGCATGACTGGCGCATGTCGATGACACATTCATAGAATTCCAACTTTCTCATATATAGTCTTCGTTCCCATTCGTATTCTTCTTTCCTCAGTCGTTCATCTCGTGAACACTGAGGGTATGTTTGTTCTCTTTATCTCATAACTTATGTTCTTATGTTGTACCTAGTTCGAGCCCGTCTAGGTACGGTTAATATATAGTCGTTCATCTCGTGAACGCTGAGGTTCGAGCCCGTCTAGTTCCAACAGGTTATGAGCCCTGCGGGCGTATGGTAACCGCCCGCTAATCTAGACCGACTCAAAACCCCATCTTATCAATCGCAAGGTGTTTCACGGGCAATTGGCTTGTCTCTTTTGGCATACCCCAACAGGTTGACCCCACTGGGCTGGTTCCGTGTCCGACTGCTGATCCGACAATCTCTTCATATTTAATCAATCCTCCCAGTCGACTTTTCTCTCGATCTCCTTCGCCAGCATGTCGCACGCTTCACCTTCTGTGCTCACTTCCCTCACTCCTTCGGATGGGGCCTCGCCGTCACCTCAAGTGGTCTCACCATCCTCGCTGCTCGTCCCCATGCATGTGCCTTCTCTACCTATCCAAAAATCCTCGATCAAAGCGATCTCCCTTAGCCAGAGCGATCTTGCCAAAATTTCGGAAGTTCTTGATCGTGGGTCAAACAACTGGCCAGTTTGGAGTGTCTATATGTGGGATTTCCTCTTGCTCAATCATGGCGGCACGTATATCAACGGGACCCTTCCACATCCAGATTCATCTGCTGATCCCCTGGGGGCGATTACTTGGGACGCTAATAATAGCTGCATCGTCGCAGCACTTCGTAACCGGTGTTCGACTGAAGAACAACTCTTCTTGCGCGATTTTACCAATGCTTTTCTTGCTTGGAATGCCCTTCGTAACTGTCATGAACAGCTGGGTCTGATTGCCCAGATCCATCTGATCCAGAAGCTGATGCAAACTCGATACCGAAAATCCGAGCGACTTGCCATGACCAGCATTTCCATTGCGCAGGACATTCGCTGCATTTATGCTATGGGTCTGCCCACTGAGGACGTCTTTACTCTCATCATCATGCTGAATGTGCTTTCTGACAAGTTCCCGGGTGTTCATGATCACATTGCAGATTGTATTTCGCACAATAGCACCACTGATCCCTATACTCCGACCTTGGCTCGCCTTCGCCTCGACGTTGAGCAACAGCTCCTTGATGCCTCTCGTGCCACTTCAGGTTCTGGTCCCCTGGTCCTGGCTGTGCAGTCTTCTCGTCCCTCGAAAGGTTGCTCTGTCTGTGGGGATTCTAGCCACTCCAAGTGCTATTCTAACGTCAAGTGCCGCAGTTGTTGTATTGGTCACACCATTGCTGAGTGTTTCAGTCCCAGTGGGGGGCGTGAGGGCCAGCATGAGGCTGTTCTTGCGGAGCGCGCTGCCCGTCATTCGAAGGGGGGTGGTCCCGCTTCCACTCCTGCCTTTCCTGTCGCTAAGCCTGCTTCCGCTTTGTCCAAGCCTGGCAGTGGTTCCCATGGGACCGTCCGTTATGATGCTGGTGGTCGTGCCTTCTTTGTTGACACATGTACTCATGAGGCATACCTCCTTCAGGACTCTCCTTCTGGTACTGTCCCTGTTGATCCCGCCGTCTCTCCTTCATCTGCATCCGACTTCGCTGGTGTTGCTGCCACTTCCATTCCTACCACATTCATCCAGGAGCTTTCGGCTTCTGACATGGCGAAATACGACGCCCTCTTTCTGGATGTCCCGAACCTTCATGCGTCTGTCAACTGGGCCGATCATTCCTGTCCCGTCAACTTTGTGGCTGTTTCTTGCCGAGCTCCGAGTCAGCGCTCTCCCACTGTCATTGATCCGTCCATCGTCCCCTTCTTTTTGGACAGTGGTGCATCTGTTCACATCAGTAACTGCGCTACCGATTTCTTTCGTCTTCGCCCCATCCCTCCCCACGCTGTTCATGGCGTCAGGGGGTCATCTGTCCAGGCAGTCGGCATCGGCTCTATCAAACTGATCGTTGCTAAGGGTATCCATCTCACGCTTTACCATGTCCTTTACATTCCCGGCGCCGCTATTCATCTCCTCTCCATGTCTGCGCTCAGTTCCTCTCTCGGCTATACCTCCCATTTTGATGCTTCGTCTTGTTGGGTCACTTCTCGCCACGGTGTTCGTGTGCTTACTGGATCTCTCACTTCCCGTTGCCTCTATGCCATCTCAGGTAGCCAGCTCACTGCTGCTCATGCATTTGCCACTTCTGATGGCACTGGCTTTGACACCTGGCACTGTCGTCTTGGGCATGCGAGCTTCCGTGCGGTGGCGGAGTTAGCCCATCGTGGCTTGGCCTCTGGTATGCCATCTCACCTCACATCTCCTCCTGTTCGTTGTGAACATTGTGTCCTTGGCAAACAGACTAGGTCTAGCGTTCCTTGTGTTTGGGAGGGTCAGCATGCTTCTCGTCGCTTGGGAATTGTTCATGTCGACTTATTAGAGCATCCGGATCATGCTTCCCTGTCTGGCAATCGTTATGTTTTGCACATCATTGATGATTTTTCGTCATATGCTTGGAGCATTCCTCTTGTTTCCAAATCTGACACATTCTCAGCTCTCCATGACTGGACGACCGCTCGCGAACTTGAAACTGGTCTTCGACTCGGCATCCTTTGTTCCGACAATGGTGAGCTTCGATCAACTGTTGTTCACGAATGGTTTGCAGCCCGGGGGACGACTCATCAGTTCACTGCGCCACATACTTCGGCTCACAATGGTCACGTTGAGCGTCTTCATCGCACTTTTATGGATCATGCTCGTGCTATGCGCTCTGCCGCCGACGCTCCTGTTTGTTTATGGGACATCTTTCTCCAAACAGCGTGTTACCTCGGCAACCGCACTCCTGTTCATTTGCAATCAGGGCATACACCTTATGAGCATTGGTTTGGTCATGTGCCTGACTTGTCTCATCTGCGTGAAATCGGTTGCCGTGCGTTTGTCCTCGTTCAAAATCGTCACAACCCTAAGGTCAATCTTCGGTCGGTTGAGTGTGTACTCGTTGGTTATTCTCCTGATTCTAAAGCTTATCGTTGCCTTCATCGTGCATCCGGTTGTATTTTGATGTCTTTTCATGTTTCTTTTATTGAATCGTTTCAATCCTTGTCTCCGCATAGTACCTCTTCTCCTACTAGTACAGTGCCTGTCCTGCCTGCAGCCCCGCCCTTGTTGCCTGTTGCCTCTTCTGCACCCGGGCCTGCCTCTCTCCCCTCTCACATTCCGGCACCTACCTCTTCCTTGCCCGTTCCGGCTTCTGTTGTGGATCCTTCTCCACCTCTTTACCGGTCCCCGCGCCTCGCTTCCTCTCCGCCCATTGCCGCATTCGCAGATGCCGATCTTCTTCACTGTCTCTCCGCTGCTTTCGCTGCATCCCCTTCTCCATCTCTCTCTGATGCCGATTCCGGTCCTGACCTTGCTCTCCCGGATCTCCTGCCTCTCCCTGATGATGACAATGACAATGTTGCTGATGCCCCTCGTGGTGTCCCTTTCGTCTGCATTGGTGAGTTGCCGGATATCCCTCTTGATCCTCAGTCATGGGCGGAGGCTCAGCGTTCCCCCTTTGCTGCGGAATGGAAGGCTGCCCTTGAGGACGAGTTCGCTTCCCTTCGCAAACTGGGGGTTTACCGTTTAGTCCCTCGCTCTGCTATGCCACCTGGCCGCCGTGTTATGCATGGTCGTCCTGTTTTTACTCTGAAACGCGATGAATCAGGTCGCCCTAAATGTTTCAAGGCACGCTACATCTGTCGCGGCTATACTGCTGTCTATGGTCAGGATTATACCGCAACTTCGTCACCCACAGCTCGAATGGAGTCCTTTCATGTTCTGGCTCATCTGGGTGCCGCTTTGGACTGGGAGATGGAGCAGCTCGATATCAAAACAGCCTTTTTGAATGGCACTCTGGAGCCTGATGAGGTTTGTTACATGGAGCAGCCTGATGGGTTTGTTGAACCAGGTTTCGAGGATTATGTCTGGGAGTTGCAACATGCGCTGTATGGGATGAAACAAGGTGGTCATGTTTGGAACAAGACTCTTCATGCTCAGTTAATTGCTTGGGATTTTACACGTTTGCCTTGCGATTTTTGTGTTTATTTTCGCCATTCCGCTCATGGCATTGTTGTTTTAGCCATCCACGTTGATGATTTTTTCATGCTTGGCGATTCTCGTGCTGCCCTCCTTCATTTCAAGTCTCAACTTTCCACGCATTGGCAGTTCTCTGAGGTTGGTGATGCTCATTTTCATATCGGCATTGCTATTTCTTGGGATCGCCCTGCTCGTACGATTTCTCTTTCTCAATTTGCACTTATTGATCACATCATTTCTCAATTTGGCTTATCTGACGCTGCCCCGGTTTCCACTCCCATGGAGCCTGGTTTGCGCCTGACATGCTCTTCTGCTTCTTCACTTTCTTCTGACCAATCTGCCCGATTGGCTCGTGTTCCTTATCGCGAATTGGTTGGTTCTCTTATGTATTTGGCTATTGGGACTCGTCCCGATATTTCTTTTGCCATATCCCGTCTTTGTCAATTTTTGGATTGTTTTGACTTCATTCATTGGGAGGCCGCCAAATGTGTTGTTCGTTATCTCAAAGGGTCTTGCGACTTATGGCTCATCCTTGGCGGTGATCACATCGCTCGTCTCCATGGTTTTAGTGACAGCGATTATGCCGTCTGCTTGGATACACAACGTTCCACCTCTGGTTATTGTTTTTCACTTGGGTCTGGCTTGGTCTCTTGGTCCTCTCGGCGTCAACATGTTGTGGCAACCTCTACTTGTGATGCGGAGTATGTTGCTGCGTCCGAGGCATCACAGGAACTTATCTGGATTCGTCATCTTCTCGCTGGTGTCGGTTTCCGTCAGGCTACTGCTTCCCCACTCCTCTGTGACAACAATGGTGCCATCACTCTCAGCAGTGATTCTTCACATCATTCACGCGTCAAACATATCGACATTCGACATCATTTCATACGTGACCGTGTCGCCGACAATCAGCTTTTCCTTCATCACGTTCCTGGACCTAACAATCTTGCCGATGCATTTACCAAGCCGCTGCCTCGCCCTGCCTTTGAGCGTTTCCGTCGTTGTATGGGTTTATTTTGATTCTCTACTTTTCTTTCCATTTTGCCTCCATTTGTGGGGGTGTGTCTGGGATTCCGTTTCATGTATGTGCCATCGATGGGGGTGTGTTGGCGCACGACTGGCGCATGTCGATGACACATTCATAGAATTCCAACTTTCTCATATATAGTCTTTGTTCCCATTCGTATTCTTCTTTCCTCAGTCATTCATCTCATGAACGCTGAGGGTATGTTTGTTCTCTTTATCTCATAACTTATGTTCTTATGTCATACCTAGTTCGAGCCCGTCTAGTTCCAACAGGTATTGCAATGCAGTAGGGTGATGGAAAGTGGGAGTGTTGCAATGTCATGAGGTCGTCAGGAGGGGTATGTATTGCAATGCAGTAGGAGAGGGAGTGTTGCAACGTTGTGAAGTTGTCATATTGCAATGCAACAATGATAAACAAAAGTATTACAACATTAAGGTGAGAGTCAAATTTGCAATAAGTATGGTACTACAACTACAGTCTATTGTTACAACAGAACTACGGTATGGCCTGTGTCATGAAACTAGTTGCCGTCAATATGGGACTACATGTTTGTGGCGAGGTTGCGTCAATCAGAGAATGTTGTGGATCTTTCACGAAATTGCTCGAAATAGGGGGGTTTCTGTTTACATAAGCATCACGTGTGGAAAGTGTCAGGACGCGCGTCGTCTTTCATCACGGTCATAATCTCTTCTCTTTCCTTGACCACCACCACTCATACTAGATTCACTCACAATGGCTGATCCTAGCGGCGCACCACCACAACCGGGTCCAAATGACATATCGACGGCAATCCTTCGTCCCAAGAAGTCGTGCGTATATTGTTGGCTTCCATCCTTCCCGATCTGACATACTCCATAGCCCGAATCGTCTCATTGTAGACGATGCAACTTCAGATGATAACTCTGGTAAGTGTTTTTACCCTTACAGTACATTCCATGCCCTGAGTACAACCACAGTTGCGACCCTGAACCCCGCAACGATGGAGATCCTCTCGCTATTTCGGGGTGATACCATCATTGTGAAGTATATATTCTTTTACTAATCTCGTGCGGTCCCTTCAACTCACTATTCCATTTTTTGCAGAGGGAAGAAACGGCGAGATACCGTACTCATCTGCTTGTCGTCGGACGACGTCGAAGAAGGACACATCCAACTAAACAAAGTTGCGCGAAACAATCTGCGCGTCAAATCGCGTGATATCGTCAATGTTCACCAATGTCTCGATATCAAGTATGGAAAACGGATACACGTCCTTCCGCTTGATGACTCTGTTGAGGGTTTAAGTGGTAACCTCTTTGAGGTCTATCTCAAGCCTTACTTCCTCGAAGGCATGTCCTGACTTTTGATTTGATAAATCGCTCATTTTTTGCTAGCCTACCGTCCCGTCCGCAAGGGTGACACTTTCCTCGTAAGGGGGGGTATGAGAACAGTCGAATTCAAAGTTATTGAAACCGATCCTGCCGAGTACTGTATTGTGGCTCAGGATACTGTCATTCACACGGGTACGAAAACTATATCTGTTCAAGGCGAGTCGCTAAAACATCATTTTAGAGGGTGACCCGGTCAAGCGCGAGGATGAAGAAGCAAACCTCAATGATGTTGGCTATGACGACATCGGTGGTTGTCGCAAGCAGATGGCACAGATCCGTGAACTTGTTGAATTACCTCTCCGCCATCCTCAACTTTTCAAGTCAATCGGTATCAAGCCACCACGGGGCATCCTCATGTTCGGTCCTCCCGGGACTGGTAAAACTCTCATGGCTCGTGCGGTGGCTAACGAGACCGGCGCATTCTTCTTCTTGATCAATGGTCCAGAAATTATGAGTAAGATGGCTGGTGAGAGTGAAAGCAATTTGCGCAAGGCGTTCGAAGAGGCAGAGAAGAATTCTCCTTCCATCATCTTCATTGATGAAATTGATTCTATCGCTCCTAAACGTGAAAAGGTGTGTTGGAGTGTGCGTTTCATTATTATCGGACTCACTTTACTCGTAGACGAATGGGGAAGTGGAGCGCCGCGTCGTGTCTCAATTGCTTACTCTCATGGATGGTTTGAAGGCGCGGTCCAATGTCGTCGTGATGGCTGCCACCAACCGGCCAAACTCGATCGACCCCGCGCTCCGCCGTTTCGGCCGTTTCGATCGCGAGGTCGATATTAGCATTCCAGATCCAACAGGTCGGCTTGAGATCCTCCGAATTCACACCAGGAATATGAAGCTGGCTGAAGACGTCGATCTGGAGCAGGTGGGGACAAATCTGTTGTCGCAGTTGCTAGGATCTCAACGACTACGTAGATCGCAGCGGATACGCATGGTTACGTCGGTTCGGATATTGCATCGCTTTGTTCCGAGGCTGCCATGCAACAAATCCGAGAAAAGCTCAACTTGCAGTTGATCGACCTCGATGAAGACACTATTGATGCTGAGGTCCTCGATTCTCTTGGTGTCACCATGGAGGACTTCCGATTTGCCCTGGGCGCTTCTAACCCCTCGGCGCTCAGAGAAACCGTTGTTGAAGTGCCGACTGTCACGTGGGATGATATCGGTGGTCTTGATAATGTCAAGCTCGAACTTCAGGAAACCGTACAGTACCCCGTGGACCACCCCGAGAAGTTCCTCAAGTATGGCATGGCGCCGTCGAAAGGTGTTTTGTTTTATGGCCCACCAGGAACTGGTAAAACGTTACTCGCCAAAGCCATTGCCAATGAGTGCAACGCCAACTTCATCAGCATCAAGGGTCCTGAATTACTCACCATGTGGTTTGGCGAATCGGAAGCCAATGTTCGTGACGTTTTTGATAAGGCGCGCGCAGCCGCACCCTGTGTCATGTTCTTCGATGAACTTGACTCTATTGCAAAAGCGCGTGGAGGGTCCTTAGGCGACGCAGGTGGTGCTGGTGACCGTGTCCTCAACCAGCTGCTTACCGAAATGGATGGTATGAACGCCAAGAAGAACGTCTTCATCATCGGTGCAACCAACCGTCCAGATCAAATCGATCCTGCACTACTGCGTCCGGGACGGTTGGACCAGTTGATTTACATCCCACTTCCCGACGAGGCAGGACGTTTGTCCATCCTCACAGCTCAGCTGAAGAAGTCACCCGTGGCTCCCGAGGTTGATCTCTCCTACCTCGCCAAGTCAACGCATGGTTTCTCTGGTGCCGATCTGCAGGAAATCTGTCAACGTGCTGCCAAGCTCGCTATCCGCGAGAGTATTGAAGCGGACGTCAGGCGACAAAGAGAGAAGCGTGAAAAGGAGGAGGCTGCTGGGGATGATGCAGAGATGGACGAGGATGAAGAAGAGGATCCCGTGCCGCAGATCACCAAGGATCATTTCGAGGAGGCGATGAAGTATGCGAGACGGTCTGTGTCTGATCAAGATATCAGGCGCTATGAAATGTTCTCTCAGGTACGTAATTGCATCCTCCGTTGCGGGATGAAGTGACTCACTTCAAGGCTCTACAGAACCTCCAGCAATCGCGCGGATTCGGGAACAACTTTAGGTTCCCGGAGGGCAACGGCCCTTCTGGGACATCGGCGCCGATTGGTAATACCGGGTTCCAGGACGACACGCAAGAGGACGATTTGTATGCTTAGACGGATGGACTGTCTCGGGTACATGGCTTGGTTTGCACTTTTGGCATTAACCCCTTTCCCAGGTCGAATGCTTGCTCGTGTCCTCTGTAGTAGTTCTCTCCTATTCGTACGTGACAATCAAATTCCATTACACAGCCTATCAGAGATATGGATGAACTCAGTTGCGTCCTAGTATGTTCAGTAAATTCAAAGCGTCCCGTCCATTAGCTGAACCTTCGGGCTTGAAACAATATCTATACTTGTACTTGCAGCTTCTGATCAATATTCGTCCATGTCCAATTCGTCTTCGAATTCTTCGTATTGCTCATTTTCCTCTTCCTCCATGACCTCCACCTCCTCTGCCTCTTCTGCCACTTCCACTTCCACCTCTTCTTCTTCCACTTCCACTTCCTCTCCATCGTCCTCATCAATTTCATTGTTGTCGTCGTCAAATTCGTCTTCATATTCGTCTTCATATTCACCATCATATTCACCATCATATTCATCATCATATCCGCTCTCTTCTTCTTCTTCCTCTTCCTCTTCCTCCTCATCCGCCAGCATCAGCACCACTTCTTCGTTTAAAGATTGAATAGCACATTCAGTCACAGTGAGCCGAGGGCATGGCGCTCTACGGGTAGACAGTGCATCACGCAAGGATCGTTCAGATATGGCACTCTCTGAAGATCTGTGCTCGGATGTAAATGTGATGCGATACAGCTCCACCTCCTCCAGCGCCGGTACAAATGTGGGACCTGTGGTGCCTGTCGTAGCCTCTGCAGATTGACCAGTAGAGAGTGTGAGCAGAGAAGCCAGAGCAGGCATCAAGCCATTGCTCAGTTTTATATGCCGCAATCCAACAAGACGGCCCAGCAACTCCAAAAGTCGGGTGAGAACGGCGGGTCGATGACATGGAGAGTCCGAATATGTGTCATATCGGAGGTGCAGCGATAGAAGTTGCTTATGACGCTATTATTTTCGCTGGTCGTCATCATGGGCCACAGGTCAGTATAGATCATCAGATGAGGCTTGCAATCTCGTGGTGGGGGGACCATTGCCAGACGAGGATCACAGTCGTCACTCTCCGATGAACTGAAGGTGAGGATCTGGGTGTGCATAGGAAAACGGATGACCAATGAACGAATTCTAGGCTGATCTTTGGACACAGAGAATCTTCGAGGAACAAGAGAGATTGCATGATCCACTAAAGTGGAGAAGGATTGTCTTCAGATGTACTTTCTAGCCTAATTTGTGTTTTCGATGGGATGTGTATGCAAGACAGCAATGCCATGATAATCCAAGGCGGAGCGACGAGGAAGAAGCGAACGAGATAGGGTAAACGGATCTCCGTGGAAACACCAGAAGCGCCACTGGAGACGCGAACACTAGGAAAAGCATGCTCAACATGAAAGACCTCGAGGGCTTGCATTCGAGTCAGCGCCGCCAGAAGCTCCGGAATGCTCCGTTGAAACGAGGGAGGAACATGGCACAGGAAGAGTGTCGTTACCCCACTCAAGTTGAGTGTGTACCATAACAACGGACAGGCAGTGAGCTTCAGTGTGCGAAGACCATCTTTGATCGCCAAAGTCTGCCCTATAGAACTGGTCCGAAAACAAATATCAAGGATCTGCAAACGGGGCATATACAAAGGGAATGGTGTTGCAAGAACAGTGCTCGGGATATTTAGACGAAGTTCCTCGATTCGTTAGGCTGCGTGGTTCAGCACTTTCTCAATGAGATGCGACCACCAAGGTTCGGCTTTCTCGTAACCGTGGCGAATGCATATCTTCAACGATGATAATTCTCCTGTCCAGCGCGGTGACACCGTGAAATGATATGTCCAAAGTGCTGGGCAGCTCAGAGCGACACTGCGCCAATGACGGCAAACATACGAGACATTAACCCAGTGTGGAACACAAAGTGTAACAGGGTTATCGATGTTGCTCTCGTGATGGTCGCATGCAGCACAAATAAATATCTTTTCAAGCATTTCTGCTGGAAGACGGAAAACAGGCACAGATGAAATTTTTGGTGCATGGAGGTCGGGGGATGATAACAACTTATGGTGGCACTTGTTAATGTTGATCTCTTCGTCAACAGACGGGGTCATTGTCGCCATATCTTAGACAACTGGAGAGGTCGTAGGAGTCAACGGTCGTATTTTGTTCCAAAATACTGTACTGGTATTGAACTTACTGTAGGTGACAGACGAGTGAATGAGTCGTTTGAAATGCTGACTCGACCGTATCAGTACAAATGTCACGTGAACCAGACTCGTGCAGGATAATACGGCGACGATGAAGTTTGTTGCAGGCGACTGCACCGCCGGCATGTCCAAGGAGGAATCAATCATTTCGAGGTTCGCAAAGAGAGTGGGTGTTCACCTCTGCATCCTAGCAGTCTCAAGAGTCACCAGACTATGCCTAAGTACAGCAAAAGGGGGTATTTAATTACATAAATATTGACGGTGATGATCAAACAGATTGAGGCAAAGGCTACAAGCTGATAATAAAAGCACATCGTGGCGAGTGAAAAGAATGTGGGGTGACAGCAAGAAGGACATGGGATCATAGCGTTTGTTATGATGGTTTAAGCCTGCGCGGGGAACCAACGGATGAGGCACCAGATGCGCTGGTTGCATCGCTGATCACAGAGGACGCTGGCCTGCTAATGCGACTACGAAGCCGCTCTACCTCACGCTCTAAGCTGGAGGCATGGTGAACGTCAAGGATTAAACGAAGAGGAGTTGACCTACGTCAAAGTACTTTGCTTGGCCTCTGCAGCTTGTAACTCAAGTCGGCGATTAACGCGAACCAAATCACTTTCCGAGGATTGCTATGTTCTTGTTCAGTGATGAAGATTTACGGAGCAAGTTCAACCAACCAATTGATCAAGCTTTCCACGCAAGCCTTGGAGCTGAGCCTCCGACAACTTCCGCTCCTCTTCTAGCTTTGAACGATGCCGCTCACTTTCCCGTAATTGTAATTGAAGGTCTCTAACTGCTTTGTCGGAAGATCGGAGTGTTGTATTGTGCTTCTTGTCGTTTGTGGCTTGGTTGAGCTGACTAGTGAGTTCTTCAACACGAGCCTGTAATTGGCGAATCGTTGCATTTGGTTGGGGCACGGTGGCGTAAGATTTCGTCTCAAGGTCCACAATCCGCACATTGAAGTCCTTGACTTGCTTCTCCAACTGAGCCTACGAAGGGTCAAGAAACATTTCGAGTGAAGTGCGATCTACGTACATTCTTTCTGTCCAGATTTGTATTCTCAATTCGGACTTTATCGAGCTCGAGTTGGCTTTCTGCGGCATGCGACTCTGCAGCTTTCATCCGGCCAAATGCCATCGAAACACGATCTTCTTGCTCTTCCAAAGAGCGCTCCAGATCCTGCTTCTCGAGCTGCAGTTTTTGTAGCTCCCGGTCCGAAGTCACCTTGGTCGCATCAATGTGGTCAAGCTTGATGCCCTCTAGTTCGGCTTGTAGTGCTCGCCTCGCTTTCTGGAGCATTGCGCGGTCCGCTTCTGCGTCATTCAGAACACCCCTTAGCTCACGAACTTGAGAGTGGAGAGACACGATTTGGGCCTGTTGGTCTGATTGCACCGTGGTGGCGGTTTCGTACGCCTTTGTCAAGTCGACAATCTTCGTATCCAAGCGTTCCTTTTCTCTCTTCCAAGCACCGCCGCTGTAAACTTCTTCGTCGAAGCGTAACTGTAAATCATCATAATCCGATTGGATCTTGCGATTATCTTCACGTAGGCGGGTCATGGTGTCACGTTGGGATTGGAGTTCTGGGATGTGGTGAGGAAAACGGCGTCATAATTAGCAAAGAATTTATACCTTCGCTCAGCTGGGCAAGCTCGGCTAGAGGCCAATGAGTATTTCTAACAAGATCACGAATGGGAATCACCTTGGTACTTCTTTCGGGTCTGATCACCGGCAAAGTCACGCTCTGCGAGATCTTTCTGGTGCTGAAGACGTTCGTCTTGAAGTTGCTGGGCTAAACGACGCCTATGAATGCCAAGCTCGGAGGACTCCTTATCTTCTTCCTCGATCTGCTGTTCCAACTCCCGGAGTTTGCGTTCGGTCGTCTGTAGCCTATCCTCGATCGCCTTCTTTTCCGCAGCAAGGTCAAGATGAGTCTTCTCCAAGTCGGTAAAGGCACGCCGAGCTTTTCTGGAGTCAGTCCGTGTGGCGACGAAAGGCAGTTTACCTACCAAAAGTTTCTGCCTGTTCTGCCTTCGCCTGGGTGATCTCGGCATCTTGAAGTTTCGCATTATTGAGCAACATTTTTTGTTTGTACGACTCAATCGCCTGTTGAAGCTCTTCACATTCAAATGGCTCAGCGGTGGTGTTTGAAATCGGCAACACCGCTCACCTGATTGCATCGCGATCGCGGCAGCTGAAGTTATCTGGAGTTCTTGTAATTGAGTTTGGAGTTGGCGATGTGCGTCTGCTTAAATTGAGCATAGGGACCCAGTAAAAGTAGACACACGTACCAATTGCGTCGTTCTTGGAAGCAATCTCAGCGTCAAGTTTCTCGTGGATACTAGCGAGTTCATCCCGACTCCGTTTCCGGACTTCTTCCAGTTCGAGCTGCAGAGTCTTTTGACGAGCCAACTGTTGAACACATTTCATCATGAGTCCTCGCCTTCATTACACTTGAGAAACACGCACGAGAGCTCTACGAGACCCCCCTGTAGATTCGTCCTTAAGCACGGGCGGGGAGACATCCGGAGCCCCCATAACGGCGGAAAACTGGCGTGCCAACTCAGCTTCGGCGGCCTGGAGTTCACGCACAAGGCGAGAGCGGAATGTCTCGTCCATCGGCGTATCCTTCGCGATGAAGTCGAGAAGTTCCTGGTGCTGACGCTCGACCTGGGCCTTGATCTTTGCAACCATCCCTTGCACGGTTTCCGCATCCTGGAGTTGCTCCTCCAACTGCGCAATCTTCGTCGTGTATTCGCGTTCCAGTGACGCGCTCGGCTGACCAACCTCGGTACTTTCTGCAATCTTGGTGAGCTCATTTTCTAGGGTATCTTTCGACTGTTGCACCGCAGACAGTCGTTCACGGGTGACTTCCAACTCGTCCTTGACCTCATGCAGGTCGGCCTGTGAGCGACGGAGGGTAGACTCTATTGCTTCCCTTGCCTTCCGTTCGGACTGGAGTACGGCAAGAGCTTCCAGTGCCCTTCCCTCATTCGCCCGAGCAGTCTTTTCGATGGCGCGAAGCTCGACTTGTTCAATTTTATTCTCGCGCACAAAGTCTTCGGCTTCGCGGGTCAGCGTCAGCTTGGCCTTCTCCAGGGATCGAATATAAACGGCGTTCCTCTGCAATTCCTCGTGGGCATCTTTGAGCTGCTGGTCGGTCACCCTTTTCGCCTTTTCAAGCACGTGGACATGCTCGACAATCCGCTTGTCCTGTCTAGACTCCAGCTGCTTGATCTCCCATTCCTTGTTCTTGAGGTCGGTGAGTACCTTGTTGAGAGCGGTGTCCATTTTGGAGAGACGATCTTGGTCCAGAACGAGCTCCCGTTTTTGGTTGGTTGCCACTTGATGAAGTTGTTTGCTCTTGGCTGATTCGGCCTCCAGCTGTTTACGAGTTTGTTCCAGTTGCCGCTCAACGGCGTGGGATCCCCGCTCCAGCTGCAAAACTGTGTCCTCGAGCTCGTTGTATTTGCTGTGAGCTGAGCCAAGTTGCCGTTCGAAGGACTTGAAAGCAGCCGTTAGGCACATAAATTGCCGATGGCGAGAGATACTCTTACCTCTTTGGCCTTCTCGGCCTCTGCAATCCGTGAATCCGAATCGATTTGCTTCGCCCGAAGCGTCTGGAGTTCTGACTCCACTGTCCGCTTCGACTTCTCCATGGCCACTGCCGTAGCTTCTGCCTTGTTGAACCTTTCGTCGGTGGCTCTTTCACGCTCAAGTAGCGATGCGTACGAACTTTCGAGCTGAGCATACTGACGATTAACCCTTTCAACCTCGAGTTTGAGCTTGCTTTCGCTGTCAAGAGCAGCCTTGCGGAACGTCTGAAGATCCGTGACTTGATGCCGCAGGTCAGCAAGCTCGTCTTCCCTACTCTTCTCGACTTCACGTCGGCGTGTCTCCTCGGTAGACTTTGTCTCCATCACGGTACGTAACTCGTCAAGCTCTTCTTGTAACCTAGCTTTGGCTATCAGAGCGCGATCCACGTCTACTTTGTAGGTATCCAGTTCCGCCGTTTGTTTCTCGGCCAGAGAGCGAATCTCGATAACGTCTTTTTGCAGGTGCGTACGCTCTCGTTTCAACGCTGCGACTTCCGAGGCAAGGCGAACGATCTCATCCTCTTTTTTCTGGAGCATTGTAGAATAATCGTTTGCAGTGCAGGTCAGCTCGGCTAACTGATCCTTGGCTTGTTGTGATCCCTTCTCCAGCAAATCGATTTTGCAGTTCAGAAGTTCGCTTGGGAGAGAGGTGAGTGGATTCTGGGAGCACGACATCTTCTGATACTCACGTCGTATGTGACTCCGCGGCCAACTTGGAGTGCAGTTCGTGAATGGATGCCTCGGAGCGCTCTTTGAGGCGAGCAAAATCCTCATCGCGTTGGGACACCAAGGTGGTGAAGTCTTCGTTCAACTTTTGCAGCTCGTCTCGCTCGTCCTGGAGCTGTCCCATGCCACTTTCCATCGTGGAGAGAAGGTCTACAAACTCTACCTCCTTCTTATTCCACTCATTCTGCTGGGCCTCGAGCCGTACGAGGTGTTCGGCAGCTTGGTCAAAGGCTTGTCGAAGATTTTCATGCTTTTCCTCGGTTTCCTTCTGTCGAACTAGAGCCCGGTCCAGTTGCGAGTCCAGAACATCAAGGTCGGCATGCAGCGCAACGATCTCTTCTTCCAGCTCGCTCTCCCGTTGTTTACTTCGCTGAAGTAACAGGTCTTTGTCAAGCGTGAGTGCCCGTTCTGCTTCGAGATCCTCGACGATCTTTAGTTTCTCCGCTTCCAACGTCATCTTCATGTTCTCCAAGTTCTCCTTCTCGCGCTGGTCTCTTTCTGCCCGTTCCTTGGCAAGCTGTAGCTCCACTTCCTTCCGTCTGAGCTCCTCGTCATTACGAGAAGCAGCAAGCAAGGGTCGAACCTAGGTCACTTCAACGTTAGAACAGGAAACTCGTTGAGACGGTGTTTCAAACCTTCGTGTAAAGTTGCCACCAGGGCCAGTCCTTGAGTTCACCATACACTCGAGCATTGCGCTGAATGGTCCGGATAGCGATAGCACGGTTAAGAATCTTCTTCATCTGCCTGCGCGCCGAGAACTTGCGTGCTACCGCTTGTAGTCTCGAGAAAACATCGTACAACAACGCATCTCGGCGTTCTTCGAGTTCGGCGAGTACACCTGCCTTGAAGAAAATCTTCGAGGTGCCGACGCGATAAAATTCCTTATCGAGCTCCAGTGCTTCCACCATACGGAGACAAGCTTTTCGGCCGTCCATGTAACCACGAGGGATTATCCCAGGGGTCATGATCTCGTAGCGTTGCCGGAACTCGACAAAGGGAAGTCGATTGGGATAACCCAGCCTAGCGATACGGATACCTTCCAATACACCATTGCAACGCAACTGATCGAGGACAAGCGGCACGTCAATACGTCCTGGCTTTTTGTTAATGTTGGGAACGATACACCGAACGAAATGGGGCTGAGTGGCGTGCAATTGGGTCATTAGCAATGCTAATTGTTCTTTATGCCTTTGAGCAACAGTGCGGAAAGCGCCTTTCTTGACACCGCGCCTCTTCCCCGTGGAAAGCCCAACGGTTGAAGAGGGCAGATCGGGGAGTGTGCTTGCATAGTCCTGAAAAAGAGACGCAACGTAGGGTTGCGTCGACACAGCAAGAACCCGGGTGAGGTTGTCGTTCAAGGGATCCTTGTTCTTCTCCAACCAACCATCGGTACGATATTCGACCTTCCCGGCGTAATGGGTGATGATGAACCCTTGCTCAAACTTGGGAAGTTCATATTTGGCACGACCGGGGTGCGGCGGTTCTCCAGGTGCTTGGTCCCCGCTCCACAATGAATGGACTTTCTCCGTGAAGGTAAGATCCGTGGCCCTGGGCATGATACAGTCCTCATCTAAGCAACTGAGGATACCGATGACATTGCCGCCTCCTTCAATAAGATCGATCGTGGGTTGTAGGTCAAGTTTGAAGTTCACGTAATCCCATTCGATGCCCTCGCGAGAATACTCTTCTTGCTCGAGGACGAACATGTGATGGTTAAAGAACTGCTGGAGCTTCTCGTTGGTAAAGTTGATAAGAAGCTGCTCGTATGTGTTGATCTCGAAGATCTCAAACCCTGCGATATCCAGTACGCCGATAAATGTCGACTTTTGCGTTGGACGATCTAGGGCGCGATTAATGCGGTCAACTAGAGCACCGAACGATTTCTCGTATAGTGTCTTCGAAAGGGCAGCAAGCTCATCCAGAGCCTGTTGACCGGTCCGCGCTTGCGTGACCCATTCCCGTCCAGCAAGTACCTTGGGGCGTAGGACAGCCTTCGTGAAATCGGCCAGTGGGATCCCCAACAGGTGACAAACACGTTCTGCTTGAGAGGAGTCGACCATAATGGCAGCGCCGTCAGCACGCGTGGAGGTGATGGCAATGTTACCAATGTGGAGAACCGCTGCCACGATCCGAAATAGATCAAACTGTTCAGCTTGAGAGAAGCCAACAATTTCGAAAGCATTCTTTAAGAAGTGATCGGCAAACTGGTCTTGCGCACAAATAAGAACACCGACTTACCATGAGGGTATCCCAGTCGTCGCGATCATTGACACCATCAATTTCCCTCCTGCTCCGGTTAAGGAATTCGTAGTCTTCGATGTTCCCGTCAAGTAATAGTGACTCTGGAACGCGATAAGTATAAAAAACACTGAACGTTGCCCACTCACCCTTCAGAGAGCCATAGGACATCAACTGGTAAAAGACATGGAAATTACGTTCGGCAGGACTGCGCACGACTACACGGCTTTTCTCCAGTAGGTACCAGTCAATGTTAGCTCCAGATATGCTCCCATCTGGAGCGAAACTGATCCGAATGAATTTGCCGAAACGACTTGAGTTGTTGTTCCGTTGAGTCTGAGCATTCCCAAAGGCTTCAAGGATGGGGTTGGCTTGGATGATTTGTCGCTCCAAAAGACCGAGCCGATCCTTGGAAGTCGTAGCATTCCCGGATCCAGCAGTCGATATGCTTTTTCGGCTTCTAGGAAGCCCGATTGATGGTATTGCCGAGTACGAGGATATCGACGATGAGGGTGTATGAGATGAGTTGGGAAGGTGAGCGTCAGTTGCTATGGCTGACAAGTATTGAATGACTTTCTTCGTGCTTTCTGTCTTACCGGCACCCGATTCGCCACTAGACAAACAATCGGTTCGTAAGTGGGTCGTGGTTTTTGGAACAGTTACAACGAACGTGATGAGGATACTCTGGTTCTCACGTTCTTCTTGCATATTGATCCATGCACGTTCTGTAACGGCAAAGATATGCGGTGGGTTTTCGTCTCGTCGTTTGTTACGGTATTGTTGAATGATGGCATCGGTATAGAGTGGCAAGTTCTGGTAAGGATTAATGGCGACCAAGAATAAGCCAGAATATGTCTGTAATGACAGAGTTAGTTCACAGCTAGTAGGACAGCCACGCCACGAATGTCCGGAAACAGTGCTACACGTCTCCAGGAACGCGTGTCGTGAAGAGGGAGAGCGGACTCACGTAGATAGCACCAGAGCCATACCTTAGACGGAGATTATGGACAACACTGGCTTCGTTCAGAAATGTGAGATCTGCGATGTCATCTACGCGATCAAACTTTGGTGGATTCATCTTGGACAAAGCATAGAGCGGAACATGGCGGATCTGACAAACTTGAGGAGAATAGCAAATCGAATACGAGGAGACCTACCTCTCCGCCCGAGGACATGACAATTTCGGCAGTCTCCTGATCCTCTCGATGAACCCAACCGGCAAGATAGCCCTCCTTCTCGTCTGGGACCCATACCCATTTCTTCTCGTTGAATTCGGCCTGAAGGGCAGCGGCACGGGCGGCTTCCACACTACTGTAAGAGGTCTGTAATCCATTCATGTTTGATATCGCGGTCTACAGCCGGGAAACGCGCGTTTCAGATCACGCGGACTCCAGGGTGAATTGACGGTGGACTGTCAACGGGTATGAACACAGTCGCGCGGGGTATCAGCGTTAGAAAAAGCGTTGCCGTCGTGACGGAATGGGACGAGTGCTGGGACGAGCACCGACTAGATGTCAGTGGTTGGAGTCGGCTGCAAGTCGACGTTCAACGTCCGCGTCAACAATCAACTGCTTTCCCCGTTTTGGAACATCACATCATTGTCAGTGACTGTCACCATAAAATATATAGTCTTCTCTATGACAGTCACTGGATGGTCTCAAGGACACGAGGCACTTTTCAATTCAACTCTGGCACCAGCTCTATATAGCCGACATTTTGGAGGCTCATTTTGTGGTACCTCTTCCAGTACTCCAGTGGACATCGATCCGACGGGTCCAGGAAGTGCCAGGAAAACGTGTAAAACGCCCTCAATTGATGCTACATGTCTGTGTCCTCCGTGGAAGTCCACCGAGGATGCTTTGATGTAGCATCACTTCAGGGGAACGAAAGATGCAGTAGCATAGGGTGATGCCAGTGAGTCGTTGAATCGAGACATTCTCAAATGCACTGACGTTATGCTTGGTGATGAAATGTTGAGGCCAAACGTTGTTCTGGACCCACAACTTTGATCTTGACTTTGATACCCCGTAACGAGGGTACAGTCAACTCCCTTATAACCCATACCTGTCGGTATAAGGCTTAAGCCATGGTGTATGGGTTATGAGGGACTTTGCAAGAGATGGACAACTACAAGCAAAATAACAATTTATGGTAGTGGAGTAGGCCAAATAGTTCCAATGCAACCATGTACATTTCCTCAAACTAGAACCGAAGCTGCAAGACAAGGAATGTAGAGCAGCATCCAGAGGAATGTAGAGATGGACGTGGGTAACCCCAGGAGTATCCAAGGTTAAACCTGTACTCGCACCCACACTCGCTTAATACCCGTACCCATTGCGCGTCGTCGTCAACATGGTGGTGCGCCTCTGCCATGATTGTCGTCGTTGCGGTGGGAGCGCATCATCGTCATGCCAGGGGGTTACGGGGTTACGGGGTTACGGGGATACACCCCCTTGCTGCCTCGTCGTGGGTGGTCGGTGGTGCGCCATCTTTGCCTTATCTCTACGGGATGGTGGGTGCGCGTTTGCATTGCCCCCATCCTCCTCGTCCTCGTCGGCGTGATGCGCATGGTGGTGCTGTCGCCCCCCCCCTCGCTATCCATGCCGTTGGGGTTGCAGTTGGCAGGCTGCCGTCGCTGTAGTGTGGGGGTAGCGCCCCCTTGCCGTTCTGGTGGTGGGCGCACGGCCGCGCCTCGTCGCCCTTGCGGGTACCATTTCTGTGACAGTGGTAATGGTGGTGGTGTCAGCGCGCCCCTTCGCCCCCTTGTTGTCGTCACGGCGGAGTGGTGGTGCGCTGTTGCGCAGTTCTTGCCCTCCGTGTCGTCGCGAGGTGGTGACGAGCAGACCGCCACCCTGTTGCTGTCGTCGCCAAGGCGGTAGGCATGTCGTTTCGCCACTACACCCTCGTCATCGGCGCTGTGGTAGTGAGTGTGGTGTTGCGTGCCCTAGCCTTCGCCGTGGTCGTCGACGTAGTGATGGTGTGCATCGTTTCGCACCGTGCCCTCGTTGTCGGCACTGTGGTAGTGGGTACGCTATTGCGTACCCTCGCCCTCGTCATCCTTGCGATGTGGTGGTGGCAGCGGGTGCGCCATTTCGCAACGTCGCCCTCGTCAGCGGTGGTGAGTTGTTTGTTTGGCGGGAGGAGTACTTACCCGTGCCCGGATCAGTATACCGTACCCGGCCCGCAGCGGGTAACCTACAGCTGCTGACACATACTCTCCTTCCTTTTTGGGGGTGCACAGCGTAGATTTTATCGACTGACAAAACCTGTCCATGGGTTATCCCTCCCAAATCATGGGTATGGCATATGGGGTATGGGTTATTGACACAAAACTACTGCATACCATGTTGGGAAACAGAAGAGAGTATGGCTTATATGGGGTATGGGTTATAAGGGAGTCGACTGTAGTTCTCTTTCCGGTACAGTACCATGAAATTAGGGTGGTTGAGATATTCAGTGGGTTTCCACTGTCGAACGTGATATTCGTTGGCATACATTGCCACACAAGCCTGCCTGCTGGTATTTCACTGCAGTGCAGTGACCATGTGGTCACACGAGCAAGCAGTGACGTCGGCCAACAGCTTACCCGGTGCTCCTGATGGTCCGACAGGTGAGTGGATTATGATGAGCGTCGCGCTCGTCCAGAGTTCGCTCTCGATGGCCCTAGACTCAAGTTGTACGTGTTCGGATCCGTTTTCAGCGGCCAGAACTTCGAGTATGTAAAACGACATTCCGGCGCTTTTCGCGGAACGAGTTCTTGGGATGGCGCCAAAAGAAGATACGCAAGGCGGCAACAGCCTCACCAACGCGTGTACAACACGTTTTTATAGGGTGGACCCTCAATCAAAAACAATATCAACTTTTTCTTGTTCGCGTTCCGATAAGAACCCCCTGTTGTTGGGCGCCTGCTGAAGTTTTCCCCATCGCTTCAACCACGTAGCAATCCATCCCCCTTCCCTTCATTGATGATGGTGGATGCGGCTGATTTATTTGTCGAATGGTTCGATGTCCCGGACGATCTGCCGCCTGTGGACGAGGAGGGTTTAAAAGACCTGTAAGTCTCAGCTCACAAAACTTGAAATATTATGTGGGTCTCACTCCTGTGTCAGTACGAGCCTTGGTCATCAGGTCGATCTCGCTACCGACAATGGATGTGGATCTGGCAGTGGTTTGCTGCTTGCATCCAATGCGTCCCAGGGTATGGACGCGTTCGATGCGATCGGCACATTTGCTGTGCAAAATGCGTTTTTCGATCTGGACGTGAGTGTAATCCCTTGAGACGATGCGTTTTAATATTCAGAACATACGCCAGGCTCCCTTGTCGTATCTCCCTTCCTCAAGTCAATGTCCCCCACTCTCCCCGGATTCTTCTCCATATAGCACATCGTCCACCCCATGGCTCAGGACCCCCACGACTGATTCGTTTCTAGCCAGCGCTGTTGATCCCACGCGCGTATTATGGGACGCCGGCGCGGAGGAGACCACTCGCTTCGTGGATCAGTCCGGTAACAGTTTGGAGGATGTGGCACAATTCCACGATGTAATGCCCGAGGACATCGCATGTGCATCCTTCTGCGATGAGTCCCCTCCGACCCTCGATGTACCCTCCGTCATCATTTCCCCCCCGTACTATGTATCGACGCTTCCTCAGTATGAAGCCGTGTCACCAATCCATTGTGTGTCGAGCGGTTTATTTCCTCATCCAGCATCGCAGCCATCGCTCATGTTTTCGCCAATGTCCTATTATTCCCAAGACTCGCCGTTATTGGGTTACTCCGCATCACCATCGTTGTCCTCCCTGAGCACTCTCAGCTTGCTATCACAGTCTCCAGGCACATCTCCAAGTCATCTACTCCCCGCCAACCATCATCCTTCTATATTGTCCGCGCTATCGCCCATGCACTTTTCAGGTGGTCCCGAAGGGATTGAAGTCACTACACCTGGAAACATGACTTCGGTCAAATTTGGGGAGAAGCACGGCCTGGAGAACTTCGATGAAGATGATCTAGCTTGCGAGATCCCCAGACGCTCCAAAGCGAAGAACTACGACGAGGAAGAATGGAACCCTGGTTCTGGGCGAGTCAAGCGTCCAAGAACCGCAGCGTTCACCGGCGAGGAGTCTGTCCCACCGGACCCATGCGAGACAAATCAAGACTCGGGAGGGCCGTCCGACGCCACTCATACCATGTCCTGCGAATACTGTGGGCAGACCTTTACGCGTGCTTCGGATCGTATCCGCCACATGGAAAACTCGGCAAACCATCCAGAAACGCGCAAGATGTGGCCGTGTCCGTACTGCGATAGCCTCCTTGGACGTAAAGACGCCCTTGGGCGACACATACGAACACTACATCCCGGGAGGCCCGTTTCTGTCCAGGGTGAAGGCATCCTAGAAAGTCGTATGGGGAGTCAGAAGGAATCATCTATGCAGCGCATGGGACAGAGGAAAATAGCCCTGAGAAGGCAGCCGAGGAGGAACGGAGGCACCAGAAACCGCTAATGACACATTCAAATGTACATCTTTCAGAGTCATCCGATTATGTACCATGCCTGATGAGCGGCCCGAGCTTCGGCGAAGTAGGTCTCAGTTCGATGACGTAATCATTTAGTGTTCCCTTTTACCCCCACGTTCATGGACAGCACACCATCACTTGAAGAGAATAACACGCACCTGTGGATACCAGAGCCAGAGACGAGCGAATCTATAGAACCCACGCCTTCATCCTCACGCGCGCCTCAGTTGTTGAGAGAACGGCTCTACGTGGGTAATCTCGCTCCGACTGTGGATGAGTGAGCGACAAGACATCTGGTCGAGACTATGCTCTGAATGCTTTAGATATGCTCTGCTTCATGTATTCACAAAGTTTGGCAAGATCGCAAAACTGGATTTCTTGTTTCACAAGTCTGGCATCAACAAGGGGAAACCGCGAGGGTATGCGTTTGTCGAGTATATGAACGAAACGGTAAGTCACTGCAGTTCTTCGGTCATGTTGGTCTTTTTTGACGATTGTGTCTCCCGCTATCACGGTTGTGCGTTGGACGGCGGTACTGGCTCAATCACATGACCAAAGGTTTCGTGCTGGGCTGACTGGACTCGTTGGGCATTTAGGATGCAGCCAAGGCTCTGCAGGCTGCGAACGGGAAGCTCTTGCGTGGTCGTAAGCTGGTGGTAACGTATGCACAACAAGCACCGAGCCACGATTCGCGATCGACATCGAGAGGCAAGAGAGTGGATGCCATGCCTACCGCGCTGAGCTTGGCGAAGAGCAGTGGGATTGCGCGTCCCGAGGCGTAAGTTTACGAGCGCACGATGGACCCATTTTGGGTTGCTTATAATACTCTTCAGCAAGACCTCGAGCAAGATTGCCATGATGGAGGCCAAGCTGCGTCAGATGGCGAGCTCATCCGCCTTTGCGGAGAAGCCGACTCTGCCGAAAAAGCCTTCCGGAATACCGCCAGGTATGGGGATATCGCAAAGCGCGTCCCGCCGTGGGACGAGATTAATCTCCAAGGGGATGGAGAGGGCGAGGACTGGAGGAGGATGCGTTGGGAAAGGACAACCTCCGCCGGTGGACAATGCAGAACCGATAAGGATTGCACCCTCAAGCAAGCAACGAAGCATACCTGGCGTCAAGATTGTGAAAGGGAGCGCGAATAGGGAGCTGCATAGTTGATATGAGAGGACGTGATGGTGTACTTTCTGCTTTCTCTGAGGCTGTTGGCTAGTCAAGGCATCCCACAATCACCGTCATGTAGTAACCAGCGGGATCATCGAAAAAGAGTGCATGCATACTGAGAGTGAGATACCCAACAATGCTTCTCTGCATCCTATCCGCAGAATTCCGAGCTCGTGGAGTCGTGCTGGATAAAGATGAGTACGGGTGAATTGCCCGGCCAGATGGGGACAGTCACTACGGGAAAGTGATACACAACACTTGGCGCGTCGATCCTTGTGGGCCTCAGCTCAGCGAACTCAGCACCAATGCAATGAAGTCGTCATGATGGTATGGTGACTCTCATCTCTGCTTCAAATGAACAGCAACTATCAGAGGCTCCAATACTATGTGCTGCAAGGACCAGCGATGCGACCCGCGATTGGGTTGATGAGGGGCGTGCGATCAGCGCGCAACGGTCTTGATCAAGTCTGCTCCGGTTTGGAGGAGCGGGCGTGTAACCCTGCAGTACAACCCACCGTACGCACACACGGGATCTACTGGGTTGACTTGAGCATCTCGACAAGAGTCACGATGTCGCCCCCGACCCGAAACGCACGGAGTCAACTCCCATCAATATCATTGGGGTCTCCGCGCGATGCTCCAACCAAAGTTATGCAGCTGACCGTCCCGCCAAGACCACAAAATTTGTGGACTGTGCTCTGGCACCTAAATTGGAGTCAAACGCAATATGCTTGATGCGGGTCGCTTTTTGGCTACGAGGATGACACGATGCGCGATGCCCAGCTGGCGGGAGGAGTACGCTATGGCATCGTGAAAAGCAACTGCACGTATCGATATACTGAGTCTTGATGTGCTGCTCGCTAGCTACGCTGTCCTCCAAGGCAAACGAGCGTTCGCTGGGTATCTAATGCGGTGTTGTCCAGGTCAAGAGGGTGGTCGGCGCAGAAGTCATCTCGGATAAAGATGAGCGATGAGAGCTACAGCAAGTCTGCAGCTTTGACGGAGTTCGTGTACAGGAGCCAACAGCATTTCAAACTATAAAAACTGATAATTCGATCCTTGTTCACTACCACCACCAACAGCCCGTCAATATGCTGTCTGTCCGTGCTGCATTGCTTCCTACTCGGCTGAACGTCGCGACAAAGGCTGTCGTCTGCGCTGGTCGCCGCCAAGCTACAGTAACGGTCCAGCGTTCGGTTAGATCCATCCAGTCTGTCGCTCAAGCTGACCGAGTCCGTTCTCTTCACCACGCTATCACCATCACAGTGATTGACATCCGTGTAGGATACTATTACCCGTCTGCTCTACTCTCTCGGTACCAAGCGTGAGGTCGAACGCCACCTCCGTATCTTCTCTTCCTCCTCGCACCCGTCCCAGCCTGCAAAATTCGCTGTTATCAAAATTGGAGGCGCAGTTCTTGATGACCTCGAGGAACTTGCCCTCAGCCTCAGCTTTCTCTACCGCCTTGGTCTCTATCCCGTCGTCCTCCATGGAGGTGGCCCACAATTGAACGATATCTTGGAGGGCGAGGGTGTTCAGCCCGTGTACGAGGATGGCATTCGTGTTACCGGTCCGTCTCTCTTCCGAATGTTCCGATAAGCGTGCTCACACGCTGTAGACGCAAAAACACTTCAAATCGCCCGCCGCGTCTTTCTCGAGGAAAACTTAAAGTTGGTCGGTGCACTCGAGAAGCTCGGTACGCGTGCTCGTCCTATCACTTCGGGCGTCTTCACTGCCACCGCCCTCGATCCTGTCAAGTATGGCCTGGTCGGCAAGGTGACTCGAATCGATAAACGGCCTATTGAAGCGTCTATCCGTGCTGGTGCACTACCCATCTTGTGCAGCCTTGCAGAGAGTAACGAAGGCCAGATCCTGAATGTTAACGCTGATGTCGCCGCCGGAGAACTCGCCAAGGAGCTCGAGCCCATGAAAATCGTGTTCCTCAATGAAAAGGGTGGTCTCTTCCACGGCGTCACAGGAGAGAAGCTAGATGTCATTAACCTCGACGAGGTGTGTTTCGTCTCGCAATGTTTCCGGTCTATACTAATGACGCATAGGAATATGATCAACTCATGAAGGAACCTTGGGTCAAGTTCGGCACAAAACTCAAACTACGAGAATTCAAGGAACTCTTGGATGTCCTTCCCCGCTCCTCCTCGGTTGCAGTCATCTCTGCCGCCAATCTTCAACGTGAACTCTTCACTGATTCTGGCGCCGGAACACTCATTCGTCGAGGATACAAGCTTTTCAAACACAAGACTTTGCAAAGCATAGGAAAAGATAGACTCCGCCAGATCATATCCGAGCGCGACGAAGGCGTCCGCTCGGGTCACGAAAGCGTCGCAGGCGTCCTCAGCTTGCTCGAGAATTCTAAACAGGGAGAATGGTCGATCTATGCCGATGAACCTCTTGATGCCGTTGCTATTGTGTCCCATCCTCAGGGTGAGATACCAGTACTCACGAAACTTCTCGCCTCCCGCGCTGGTGTGCTCAACGGTGTCATCGATAACGTGTGGAATGCGTTGAAAAAAGATCACCTCCAACTCGTATGGACAGCTTCTATTGCTCCACCTACCGCTCCCTCCCCCTCACCTGCCGGCCAACCTGCTCAGGGTGAAGAAATGATAGACCGATCCTGGCACTTTGAACGTGCAGAGGGCTCTTTTACCCGCTCTGGCCGCTCCCTGTACTGGTACGGTATCAGTGATGTAAACGAAGTGGAAAAGGTCGTCAAGAGCCTTGAGCAGAGTGGACGGGTAAGGCGAACGTACCTTCCCGTTGGGCTCGCTAAAGCGCAACCGGGCGGGAACAGGGGCTACAGTACGCTTGCGCGTGTTCCCAAAGGTAGCCGAGGATACGCTACTCATGCTCCCGCACCTTCCACGGAGCCGAAACGTGTTGCACTGATTGGCGCACGGGGATACACGGGACAAGCGTTGACTTCCCTGCTGAACACCCATCCACACCTCTCCCTCACACACGTTTCTTCCCGTGTCCTGGAAGGACACCCATTAGAGGGGTATACCAAGTCACCAATCGCACACACCAATCTCTCGGTCCAAGATGTGGAACAGATGGAGAAGCAGGGCGAGGTTGACGCGTGGATAATGGCACTTCCAAACGGAATATGCAAACCCTTTGTGGACGCTATCGACAAGGGCGCAAAAGAGAGGCAGAAGGAGAGTAGCGTGATCGTGGACTTGAGTGCGGATTATAGGTTCGAGGATGGCTGGACATATGGATTGCCTGGTGAGGGGTCGTTCTCTCCCTTGCAAAGAGCCCCTGGAAACATGTAATGACGAATTTTATTTTCTGGGTTTTTCATGTGGCTTCGACCAGAGTTGTATGGCCGCGCCGACATTCGCGCCTCTAAACGGATTTCGAACCCAGGCTGTTACGCTACCTCAACGCAACTCCTGATCGCGCCTCTTCTCCCGTTCCT
>JBBPUG010000175.1:0-36932 GCA_038094535.1 Tubosaeta aff. alveolata
TCTACTCGCCCTTTATACTACAGCCATTTGACATCAAGTGTCAAATGGCTAACTACGGTAACCATTACGTAAGCGCGCACTACATGTGCGCGCCTGTCAGTAGTTAAATAGAATAAGGGGACCCTATTGGTCCCCTTACATTGATAGTGTCTTGCTCGCGTCGTAAGTCGTATGTTGTGTAGTTCACAGATAGAGTACTATGAAAATAGACACGGTTATCCTTGATATTGATACAGAGCCGGTCTGCGTCTGAGAAATCGTGTTCGTCACCATTGTATGCCATGCCTCGTGTCCGGGCTAATAGATGGTCCTGGAGACGAGTAAGAAAGTTCTAAATACACAGTCAAATAGTCGCCATTTTAAGGACAGAATGTCGCTTACATTAAATGCAGGATCATCTTGGCGCTCTGATAGCCAGGCAGTGAGGTTATCAGTTTTCCGGGATGACTCGGCGATATGATAATGCTCAGATGGCCGGCTGCGCCCACGCCGTTTGGTTTTGTTTTCTTGAGAAAGCCATTGCCGAGCGTCATTGAACTGCTTAATAAATCGCTTGATTGCCTCTTGATTGGCGATACTAGCGACCATGGAGCTTTTCTTCTTGCCTGACCGTGGATACCTGCGCTTTAATCGGCGATGCTGGAGCTCACCCTGTATGGATATTAGGAAGAGGTGGCTCGCTAGTGAATGATATACTCACCGTTTGGGTCGTGTAGCTATCGGTTGTTCCGTATCGTCTAATTGTGTTCGGGTAATCCGCGAGAGCGTGAAACTTGTATGTTGTAAGGTTCAGACGCTTGATCTTCACCTTCAGACTAATCGAAGGTGTGTCCATGCCCTGTTTGGCTGCGAGTGCAGCCTGTCGACGACCACGAGCAGCACTTTCTTGAGGCAGTTCGGTCGTATGGTAGGTACTGCAGGTACTCTCTTGAAATTTGTGCACTGAGCGATGAAGTGATTCGATTACTTTCTCAAAGAATGTCAAGGTTTTTTCAGTGTGAAGGCGAAGCTTGGCATAAGCATGCCATGTTGCTAGGTCGAAAAGGAGGTCAAGCACAATCCCGTTGTGAGGGGCTGGGAGAAGGCCTTCGAAACAAGGCATTGTGCACTATTTTTCAGTGTCAGATGACCACCAATCGGGTCAAACATATGCCATAGTACTTACCTGAAGGAGATCTTCAAAATCTCGCGCGGCCAAACGTTTCATACTTGATGCATTCCGGGCAAATTTTCGGATTGTTCCCCTGCCGAATGTACCAACTCGGCGATATCTGGTAATCGTCAATGAAGTGTTCATGTCTAGTGGGTATAACCAACCTGTAATTGAGTTTCTCGATTGTGGAACCTCCCTCAGCGAAGAGAATACACAACAGGTGCGTAAAAATTGCCTTCCAAACACCCAATTCGAACTCGTGTAAGAGGTCGACAACGAGTAATAGAAAGAAATTGAAAGCGTCGTTATCAATCCTCTCTGTAAAGGCATTCTGACACGATTGAGAATGAGTGAGAAGACACCAGGGTATCTTGGGTAAACACGATAAACCCCAAAGTCATCCAGGATGGTTCTGAACTTGATGAAACGTCGACGAGGTTGGATGGGTGAAGATGGTGGTTCTGATGGTAGCTCGGGGATGGAAGAGCAGGGGATGTAGTCATTGTAACGCACAGGGGGATGAATTAGACGTCCTGAGCACCGTGAGTAAACTGGTGGGGGGTCGGGGATTGGTGGATTATCCTCCAAAGGAGGTGGTGAGATATCGGGCATAGGACCTTGTCTGGAAGGCCCTGCCTCAATCTCAGGCTGTGAAAATTCAGTCAATGGCAAGGGTTTCATGGTAATATACTGTACATCAACGTACCTCTATTTCATGGTGGAATAAATCAGTACCGTGGCGTTGCACAAACTGTGGAGGAGGAGAGCGAGATCTACCTGCATCTTGGGCAAGGAGAAGGGAACCACGCAGGCTGAGTGAGCCCTTCTTCCGTAGCTTTCGCTTCGCTTTGGAAAGACGTTTCTTATCGAGTATGATATTCAAGGCGAGCTGTTTCTTTGCGTTACAAACAGCCTTGTGAGCTGAACAGCGTTTTGAGGTGGTGAAAACCTTGTCGCAACCGGGGCACTCAAGCTCGCCGTACATATAAAATGGTAGGGGGGGAGGGAATCCTTGGCCATGGCTGAGACGACCTTGAAATGGTTAAATGTCATGTATTGGGCTCTCGAAACGATACAATCAGTAATCTAGCTTACTAGATAGGTGTTAGATGGTTAATAAATGGCAGAAATATCTAGACTCACTTCAAAACTTGATCCACCAATCATCCAAACCCAGTAGGGAGGCATCCGAGGCTAGCTGCCATGATCTGGGCAGATGTTGTGGGTAGATATCCTGATTTTCCCACGACACATTGTGGATTGAGCCGAGTCGAGGCTTGAGTTCCCATCATCATCATGCCGCATGTCACCTCTTACATGGATACTCAGCCTACGGATACAGCTACGAAGTCCCGGAAGGACGACAAGAGGAGAAAGAAGAGCAAGAAAGACGAGTCCAAGAAGAGGAAATCCGAAGAATCAACCTTTAAAAAGTAAGTACTTCACTTACTATTGGGACGTCACCATGAATACTGACATGCAACAGATCGAAAGTGACTGAGATAAGCTCAGAGTTTAGCTCTGCAGCACGTACAATTGCCTGCTGTATCAACCTGTGGTGTAACGTAGAACATGTGATCAGTGTTGCATCAATGCTCGAAACGGAGAGAATGAGCCAGCGTGGCCATCTCAAGGAAGATGAAACCTCGAGGAAGATTCGACAGGGCCGACTGGCGAAATAGTAAGCATCATCGTCAATTCCATTGCAGTGGTACTAATAACCCTACTAGTGACGAAGCAAGCCACAAACATTGCATGTCCATCTACCGTTGGATCCTCCAAGTTGTGCCAGGCCTGAAGCCGATCATCGAGGACTCAAAACGTGCTTCAGAGTTGGCAGATATCTCGCAAAGAGTGAGTCAACGTGAATATATGCGTGCGTATATTGAGCTAATCCATGTCAGATGACCGAAATAATACATGGCACACGGTCTGTTGACTCCACCAGCCTAAAGAAGCATATCGCCCAGTACCTGCCCATCGACCCCCATAAAGAGGGCATCAAGCCGCCGATAGTCAACGGAAGCAAAGCAGAAATGGGTCTCAAACACCCAGTTCTCGCACGTTTCTTATGCCCTGTGGATCGAATTCAGGACTATGACGAGGACATGGCTGGGTGAGTTCTTCGTTTATACCAGTGTCCCACATTCAAATATTTTGAAGGATTCGCCAGCAACTTGAATCCGGCAAGATACCGATGAGCGCTGAGAACTTCCCTGCACTTTTCTGGAGCGGTAACCCATACCCTGGGGACGACTACAATCCAGATGATATGAATAACGGTGCTTTCAAGAGCCACGTCATTCGCCGGGTAAGATGTTTGTGCTGTCTATCCATACATTGCTACATAACATTAATAGGTCGGCCGTCACATTTTCCTGGGACTGACATGTGCCTTTAGCGATGACGGCAAGAAGGGGTCAAAGCAATGTAATGCCGCCTTACATGACATGACTAGCGTCGAACCTGAACACATTGCGTACATTTGTCTGCAGGTTAGTGTCGTACTTTCGACATGATCCATGTGTCATTACTCATGCGCAGGCATTAGGCACGCTTCGCAATCTCATCCGCAACCACCTGGAACGAGAAGGACGGAATGTTCAGCTATCAGGAAATGTATCAAATTATCGTCAACTACATCCGATATGCTGAAGACGAAGAATGGAGGGATGGTCTTCTAAAGTGGTGGAACATGTGAGTTTGAATCCTGATTTGACTTTCCTTCTAACGGTGCAGGTACAGACAACTCTTTGGGAATGAGAAGGGCCGTGTTCTCAACGTCGTGGATGCCAAGGCTAGTACCCCCACCGGATCCTCTGGACCACGGGCTCCGACAATGTTGGAGAAAATGCGGGCACAAATGGGAGCACGTATGGAGCGCCACGAGGACCCGCCAACTCCATCCCCTTCATCTCCCGGGAATAGATCCTTTCGCCACATTACAACTCCAGAAGGATGGAGGGCCCCTTCCCCTGATCAAGCTGTACAGGATGAGCATGGTACGCCTTAGTACACCAAGCCCCAATAGACTGAAATACGTAGGGTCACTCTAGAGTCTCATGAGAAGTCCCCCAGCTGTTACAATTTTTCTCCCTTCTTCATCGTCTCGTTCCATCCTTCTTCATCGTCTTGTTCAGTCTTCTCTCTTTGACATCACTTATGTAAACCTCTTTTGATTGGACGATTAGCTCCGCAGCTGTCTCTCTCACGACGGTGATGTATCCCCTTGTTCCATCTTATTCCATGACATTCCATTCTCTCACGATAGGAATGCTTATATACCGTTCGCCTTGTACTTCTATTCCTTACACTGAATCTACGCCATCCTGCGTATTCATTCCTTGTCCTCGAGCGATTCTCAAGTCCTCTGAGCTCCTCGTCGTTGTCCTCAGTCTTGGTCAACATCCTTCGTCCCAGACTCCTCGGATCTCTCAACCCTAAACCCTAGCTCCTTGTTTACGATATTCGTCGTACTCATTCTCAGTCCTCGAGCGATTCTCGAGACCGCGTGCTCACTTGTCATCGTCCTCTGTCCTCTGTCTTCGTTTCGCACTTAGCCTGCTAAGAGAGACGCTGTGGTACCTCTTCGTGAGCGTCCACCTCTCTTGAGTTAAGTCGAACGCTCTCTTGAGTACGCCTAGCGTTACACCAGCCCTCCGGTAGAACCAACACCCTTGCCTCAACGTTCTGACAATCCCGAGATTGTCTATACACCCATACTACCCTGAGCCACTCGTCGTCTGCGCCGTCTAGCCCGTCATACCAGCAATGACGTTCCGACACAGGAAGAGGAACTTCAACACCAGTCAAGGGGGGATGCTCATGTTCAGAGTCCTGCTGTCGCCGATGAGTCTGTGCTCAGTGAAGCCCCAGTAACACCACTGACCAGCAGGGCAACCAAGAAGTTGAGCAAGAAGGCCAAGGGCAAGAGACGCGCAGTGGATGTCGATGAGCTGGCAAATGATGAAGATAACTGCGCAACTCATAGCGGCGCCAGGAGGTCCAAGCGCAGGCGCAACTAGGTTTTTAGGTGCGTGTCCAATCATGACTGTGTCGATCGATGACACTCATCGTTGTTGTTTAAGGCATATGGTTTCCGAGCATCACATTCCCCCCATTCTCTTCCGAATTCGTTCAATGCGCTGTCGCTTGTACTACAAGTTGTATTTTTATAGATGCAACACAGTGGAGTTTTACTACCTTGTCCTGTATCAAGATAGTTTGAAATATATTGCCGTGCGATGAAAAATATGAACTGGCCGATCTGACCGAAATCCCGGAACTTAACTCAGCGTATACGGGCTTATATAGGTCTGTCGGACGATTTGAGTTCCTTGAAATGGTCGTACACTCCCCAGCAATGGCGGCCATGTACAGCAGGCATTATAGTGTTTATACAATGATACTTTTTTATGTACTAGTATATCCGAGTTCGACAATTTTTGTGATATAGCATCACCACCACTGCCACCACCGACCATGCATATGTCGTCACTCTCCCACTGAACCGCAAAGTCTTTCAACAATGCAGCTGCCTCAGCATTCAGTGGAGCTGGGAGCACACATAGAAATGCACAGACTAGCTAGGTGTTCACCATGCAATCCATCTTCTACCTGTATTGTGCTGCCCTTGGATTGCCCTTGAGTGTTGCATATATTGACAGTGGGCCAAGTAGATAGGAGATCTGCTTTTTTTCCTATGATGACATCAACTGTCCATGGCCAGATCTGCACTCACTCTAAAACACTGTCAACTTATTGGCAGTTAGTAATACTTACTACTAGCACCATTTATTTCAACCCTTATTTCAACCTTACAAATACTAAAGAACTCTGGTTAAGCATTGACAGTGAAGACAGACAGTCATAGACTAAGCTCAACTTCAAATCTTCTCCCAAATGACCCTGTTCTCTCTTTGCTGTTTCTCCCTCATCTTCTCCAAGTAGCCCCAGATCATTGGCAAAAGCATGAGTAAGTCAATGTAGCCAATGAGGTCATCTCCTGAACAGTTTCTACACTCAACAGGTCACTTCCTTTAAATGTAGACAGCTTCCTTTCCAATTACTAACTGATTTGACTTGATATTTGTGATGCACTCACAAAAGCAGACTTCCACTGTCTAAGGGTATCCCACAGTGTCTCAGGGGCAAAATTGTATAGCAAAGCATGAGCATAGACAGCATCAAAAATAATATCAGGGGGCCAGTTATCAGCAGACATCCGGACTTGAGCTCCAGAATGAATTAAAGGATTACCAAAGCTTTCTGGCATGTCAGGAGTAAAAAGGTGTGCTGAACACCGCTTCTCTGTTGGTGATGCAGTGGGGTCAATGTCTGCAGTGCTCAAAGCAAAGTTAGGAGTCTACTTGTCACCACATCAGATTGATAAAGCCGCTGTGACATGAAAGAATTGCACACCACTAAAAATGCCATATACTTGCCAAAGGCACAGTGAGCAGCTTTGTTCAGAAGAATTCCATTTCGAATATGGTTGATATCATCCAAAACATCATTTCCAGCTTCTCGACTTCGACGCAAAGTATAAATCTTGATGTACTGCCACATGGTGAGTAGGAACAATTCATGAAATTGCAAGTTAGGGTAACATACTTCATCCCCTTTACTGAGCGGCAGGAGGTGTACAGCATCACACAACATCTCTGTGTAATTTGTCAAGACACACTTCCCATCACGCTTTACAACGTCATCGCGAAAGGTATTCTCTCGATACGAGCAATTGGAAGTGAGAACCGTGCGCGCCATGTCAGGGTTGATCGGCACCATCCTTGGCCTCATGGCATCACAAATGTGATAGAACAGGTGGGTAGACTCGGATGGGAGATCAAGGTTGTAATCCATGTCACTGTCTTGCGGGGCACGAGAACTGAATGAGAGGTGACCCTGTGCACCGACGACAACTCCAGCGGCGTAACGAATCCACTTGTACGGCTTTTCTGCCAGTCGAAGCTCTTTGAGGGTGTCAATTGGGAACGTAAGACAATGGACCCAGTCCCAATCGTCAGAATGTGATTCTGGAAACATTGCGAAGACTTGGATTTCGGCCGTCATGGTGGCCATTGCAGTTATCGTAGATTAGAAGAGTAAGGGGAAGACGGGTTAGGGGCGTTTCGTCAGGAATTGTTGGTTGGATTTCTAAGTTTGCAGATGTGTTTCGAGAAATGACCGTTCGTAGGATGAAGAGAACGAGGGTGACGATAATGTAGCGAATGGTGGCAGAAGTCTGTCCCGTGCGAGTTGCCATCTTCATGTGACTGTATCGTTTGAACATACTCGCAAGACTGCCTCCCACCTGCCTACTAGATGGAAGAACGAACAAATCATCGTTCAAACACGAAACCCTCAGACGAGTTTATCTCATCGTAATAAGCGCACTACCAGCATGAGATACTTCACGAAAGGCGTAATCATCACATTGAATGAAGTAGAGCAAGTGCTAGCTACTCAGCTTGCGGGTATACTAGTTTTGTCGGGCATTTCAAACAACTTGATCCCCTTGACGTCCATGACACGTCCCCCCGCCACTTCACCCTTCCCAACACGCGCATATGCTATGCTCCTCTCGTCTGTTGAGATATTCAATTCATTGAGCAGCTTTTCACTGACGTGAGGAATGAACGGCTGAAGCAGAATCCCCGTGATGCGGAGAGTTTCGAGAGCAGTAAGGTAGCATGACAACGCGACCTCGGGTGAGTGCGCATTCGACCAGGGCTCGAGAGTTGTCAAAAGAGCATTTGCCTATTGAAAGCATCGCTCAGCCCGATCAATCAGAGTTAAGGCAAGATATCTCACGTGTCTCAGAATCAAAACGATCGCACGAAGTGCTTCTGCTACTTCGAGGTTCTTCATATGACGTGGTACACGTGTTCCGAGATCATCAAGCAATGCCAACAATTCTTCATTGGTCGATGGCCTGCAGGTCTCGGGATCCAACGAGTCCACCGAGACCTCCAAGAAGCTCGAATCAAAGAATTGCCTAGAGAACAGACCACGGAAAGTCAGAGGCTCGGACGAACCAACGATCGCTTTCGTTGCCCGGCGTTTGATGGGGTTTGATGTCACACGAAGGAAGTAATTTCCAAGTGAATTCCGTATCTCGTCTGCATGTTTCCGCAGCTGTTCCTCAGACCAATCTACGATGTAAATGTCTGCATCGATGGTTGACTCTATGCTTGGATCCAAGAACGCACCAACATCGTCTCGAAACCGCCCTCCGACACGCGCTAGATAGAATCGAATGGCGTCTACGCCGAAATCATCTATTGCAGCAATTGGATCAGCTACGTTCCCGAGAGATTTTGACATTTTCTTCTGGCCCGCAGTCCAGTGAGCATGTGTCAATAGCGTTTTTGGCAATGGAAGTCCCAGAGCTTGGAGGATCGCGGGGAGGTAGATTGCGTGGAACCTTTCACACACGTGGGATCAACAGTGATTGGCGAAAAGCGCCCAGACGTACCGCACAATGTCTTTCCCGACCACCTGCACATCTGGAGGCCACGCCGTCGTAGCAGCAGAAGGGTATCCCACTCCGCTCAGATAGACTAGCAAGGCATCGAACCAGACGTATACAGTCTGACCCAGGTCGCCGGGTACGGGGATTCCCCACTTGATTCGGTCTCTCGGCCGTGATATCGACAAGTCTTCGAGTGGTTCGGTCTTCAAGTCCTGAATGACCCAATTCTGGTAGACGTCAGGGTATATGCCACGCGGCACAAGCCCGTCTTCGGCGTCGGTGTTGCACTCGGTGGCAGCAGAGTAGCGTGCGAGAAGTGAATCGCGAAATTTGGACAGTCTGAACTTATAGTTGACCTCGCTGGACCATTCTACGACTGAGCCTGTTTCTGTCGCGATTTTGGTGTCTGGGAGGGTCGGATGTGAGGCGACACGCGAAGACGGGTAGAAGCATTCGTCGGTAGTGGAGTAGTATCCCTCGTAGGTATCTTTGTAGATGAGTCCTTGGTCTGCGAGCGCGTGCTACCCCATGGGTGAGAGAGGGTATTTGAAGGTGGTTGAATGCGTACCCAGACGTGTTCAACGGTCTCACGGTGCTGGACCTGAGTCGTACGCATGAACATGGTTCCGCTGATATTGGCTTTCTCGCCGAGTTTCTATGCGAATAGCTGCCTAATCGATACCACATAGAGCAATTGAGAAAGGACTGACACGAAACTCGGCGGATATAATGTCGCACCACTCGAGTGGACTGACACCTTTCGCCTCAGCTGCTTGTTGCATCTTGAGACCATGCTCGTCGGTACCCGTGAGGAATACCACCGGCCGCGCAGGGTCCAGTATGCGCTGAAAGCGTGCGATGATGTCTGCGGTGACGAGCGAGTGGAGGTGTCCAATGTGTGGGCCTTTTGAACTGGGTCAGCGAGTACGATGATGGAAGTCTTCGTGCTCACGAGCATTGGGGTAAAATATGGGTGTGGTGACATAAAAAGGTTTGTCGCTGTACCGTCGTACGATGCGATTGGTTGTGGACGCACAAGACGAGACAAGAAATCTCAGACTAGACGAGAGCATCCGGACAAGACAGTCCTTTTGAAAACCAGACTCAACACTCAATCGTATCAGCACCAGACTCATAGTAGACCTTCCCAAGCCCGGATGGCGTCCAAAGAATTCGTTCGTATCCGGAATAAATTGGACGTGCAAGCTCCACTCCGAGCGCGTCCATTCCAGTCCGTCAACTTGATGCGCAGTTGGCCGTTGCACGTGCACCGCGCCGCAACTCGGTGACTGGACTGTGCCGGCACTGATCTGCTCATCGTTCTGCGACAGCATCCACGTTCGTAGCAAGTACCACTGGGCTGGTGCCATCGACGTACAACCGGTTACGTCCTCAGATAAGCGATCGAATGGGAAAAGATGAGCACGGCTTGCGTGCTCAGGTCCATTCTGCTTTTGTCCTGTCTAGAACGTATTGGTACGTGAATGTCTCCATTTGAGACGGGCCAGTGCTGCTCCAACAATATGATTTGGAAAAATTTCGCAGAGCCACCGTTTTCTGTTCGCTTCGCTCCCGCCTTACCTGAAACTTTGACTCAGTATCCTCCAGTATAAAACTCTGCCGAATCATGTTGGGATCCATCCCTCGGTACCCTCTTGCCCTCATACATGTCCCAGGTTCCATCGTGCGTCCTGACCTTCGAGCACGATCCTAGACAATGGAGCAAGTGGCGACGATGGACAATCGCACTTGTAATATGGAATCTGATCGCACCTGTGTTGGTGCCCTCTTTTGTCACTGTGCCGAGCACCCACTCATAATCTGCCCCTCAGTGATGTTACCGTCACTTTCTATGTATGTGTGCAGACCACCAACGTATGACACTTGCTGACTTCGATACAGTCGGGCATGCAGCAGCAGATCCAAGAGCACTTTGGAACATCAGAATTCATTGCCACGCTCGGCGTTGGTCTCTTCAACTTTGTGGGCACATTTCTTTCGTTATCTTTTTCCACCTAACGCTTTGTTAGGGTTCAATTTTTGGACCTCTGATCGGGGGACCCCTGAGTGAGATCTATGGCCGTCGACCCGTCTACATCGTGGCATCAGTGGGCTTTGTCTGTAAGTTATCTGCTAGCTTATCGTAGAAGTCCTCTGATCTATCGTAGTCTTTTCTCTGGCTGCTGCGTTGTCCCCAACAATGGTCACCTTGTTAAGTTGTCGCGCGTTGGCAGGTCTAGTCGGGTCTGCCGTTTTCGCTTTATATGGAGGTTCTCTCGCGGACCTGTTCACCCCCGATGAACGAGGTTCTCTCGTGGCCTTATTCACAGTTGTTCTCCAGGGCGCACCCACAATTGGCCCTGTACCATCGTCACTCCTCGGTAGCATTGTTCACTGGCGCTGGCTAATGGGATTCATCGCTGCATGGGCTGCAATCATCACGACTGTGGTGATCTGTCTTCCGGAAACAGAAGTCAACGCGATTCGGAGAAGAATTTTTAAAGAGCAAGGGCTGAGTGGCCCTAAAGGCCCTAGCCCTCGCCATCTGTCTGGTGTCTGGAGAAATGCGCTTTCGGCACCAATCAGTGTGTTTTCATTGGGATGCTTGGTTTAACGCGATTTCCAATACATACCTTCCCCAGCGATGCTTCGACGTGAACCCATCGTTACCTGGACTACACTCTATCATGCATTTGTCTACGGGCTGTTGTTCCTGCTTCTCGAAGTAAGCTCACCAAGTAACAGTTCCCATTCATGTCATCTCATTTTATCACATAGGCCTACCCCCTCGTTTATAAGTCGCATTATTCCATGTCTCGTCAACAGGCCGGGCTGGTATTCATTGCACCTTGGTTCGGAAATCTGATTGGGGTTCTTATCTACTTCTGCATCCTCAAACCCCAGTATGAGGCCCGCCAACAAGCGATCTTCATTCTGTCTGGCGGAAAACGAGAGATTCCGCCGGAAGGGCGCCTCCCAGGAATCTCTTTCTCGTCGGTTTTCACCCCTATCGGCATGTTCTGGTTCGCGATTTCTGCGCGCCCAGACGTCCACTGGCTTGTGCCAGTTTTGTCTGGCATCCCAGTCGGAATGGGCATGACTCTTCTTCAGTTGGCATTGCTCAACTACTACATTGATCTCTATCCGACCCAATCAGCCTCCGTAATCGCTGCGAACTGCGCTGTTCGCAACGCGGTTTCCACGATATTCCCTAGCCTTGGCGTTCCGCTATACACCTACTTTGGTATCCGTAACGCCAGCTTGCTGCTGGCGTGCATCAGTTGCATTGGTTTTCCCACGGCACTCATCCTTCTCTTCTACGGAAAAAAACTGCGTGCTGCCAGTAGATGGGCGAAACAGGATGTCGATGTCTCTGATCCGACACCCTACCTGGATGCTGTCACGCCGCTCATGAATGGACTCGCCCAACCCACGTATGGTGGAGTTGGTTCGTCCAACTAAAAGACGCACGTCATCAAGATATTATGACCCTGTACGATTCTTCACGACCTCTTTCCATTTATCAAGGACATTGTGTTTCAACGAAAACTGTGTTAACCAGTTCCTATAGGGGACCTGTAATGTACTATACCTGCACCACCCAATGTTCCATGTAGACACACAAGGCTTGGGCAAAGGTAGAATTTGTTGTTAGAATAGATCAAATGTGAATGCTTGTGCCATGTGTGCAATCGTATGTGTGGATCGCAGTGTGATTTCGTATAACAGGCGAAACGCCACATCCGTGGCAAAACCCGCTACGCTCACCCACATACTTGAAGCTATTCTAAATAATCGTGGACTCGTGGAATTTGCTGCCAGCCACCCTATTTCCAAGCCTCAGGTATAGACATAAACCCCGAAAACTAACTGACGAGATACAAATACAAGTGATTGATAATAGTTCAAACTGTTGGACAGGCGGGAGAGAGCGATGTCTGAAAAGTGAACCTCAATTTAGGATTAGGATTATCTAGGGTTACAAACACGACCAAACGTCGAAAAGTGCAAAGATGCGCCAAACGTGATTTAAGGGATGACCCGACTAAAAACCCGCTTACTTAAGTAGCGGGAATCAGATACGAGCTTGTCACAAAGCGCGTCTACGTCACAAATCACGTGCTCACATGTCACGTATATTTCGTCACGCCTCTTTCCATCACCACCGGCACCGTCACGCACGACAATGGGTATCAAGGGATTGACCGCACTCCTTTCCGAGCATGCACCCAAGGCCATCTTGGAACACGACATAAAGACTCTCTTTGGTCGCAAAGTCGCCATTGACGCGTCCATGTCCATCTACCAGTTCTTGATTGCAGTCCGGCAAAGGGATGGCGAAATGCTCACCAACGATGCTGGCGAGACGACGAGCCATCTCATGGGGTTCTTCTACAGAACGATTCGCATCGTAGAGAACGGCATCAAACCTGCGTATGTGTTTGACGGGCGACCGCCAGAGTTGAAGTCGGGTGTGGTGAGTGGACTGACGAGTTTGCCGTCACATCTGCCATTGACGTCGGTGCCCCGTGTAGCTCGCAAAACGCTTCGAAAGGAGAGAGGAAGCAAAGGCGGATGGTGAAGAGGCAAAAGAGACGGGTACGGCAGAAGAGGTGGACAAATTCGCAAGACGGACCGTTCGGGTGACCCGGGAACACAACGAAGAATGTCAGAGGCTCCTCAGGCTTATGGGTATCCCTGTTGTCGTCGTTCGTCGTTTCCTTTCCGTCGCGTGAGTTACCAAACACATGTGCGCTAGGCACCCTCGGAAGCAGAAGCCCAGTGCGCTGAACTTGCGAGGGGTGGCAAGGTAAATTCATTACTTAGGAGACATTTCGACGTTGAACCATCTTCTGCAGGTTTATGCAGCCGGTTCAGAAGACATGGATACGCTCACTTTTAACGCTCCTGTCCTCTACCGTCATCTTACATTTTCGGAGGCGAAGAAAGCCCCCATATCGGAAATAATTCTCGAGAAAGCCTTGGAGGGTCTGGATATGTCCATGTCACACGTAAGTGGTGTTCTGAACTATCCCGATTTTGTTGACCGTGCAAGAATGCAGTTTATAGATTTGTGCATATTGCTGGGGTGTGACTACCTGGAGCCCATAAAAGGGATCGGGCCCAAGAGTGCATTGAAATTGATACGGGAGTATGATGGGTTGGAGGGGGTAGTCGAGCACCTACGAGAGAAGCAAGTCCTTCGCGTTTTGTCTACACGACGTTAATTCTTGTTGTTTCTCCAGACAAGCTGAGAAAGAGGAAAAGACCGGTGATGGGGAAGAAGGCAGTAAGAAGAAGAAAGGGGGCATCCACGTTCCTGAAGAATGGCCATGGCAGGACGCTAAGAAGTTATTTGAGAAGCCAGATGTGTTACCGGCTTCAGAAGTTCAGGTGAATGCCTTCACTGTCATGCGTGCTGTGCGCTCATGGAGTACTCTCGTAGCTCGAGTGGAAGGATCCCGACGTAGAGGGTCTGGTGAAATTCTTGGTAGAGGAAAAGGGATTCAAGTTGGTGTCTATCTCATATCATTCTGTCCCTGACACCCCCTCCCCCTAGCGAGGAACGTGTGCGGAGAGGGGCAGAGAAACTCCAAAAACTCCTCAATGCAAAGCAACAAGGGCGTCTTGATGGTTTCTTTACGGTCCAATCCAAAGAACCCAAAGCAGATAAAGGGAAAGCGGCGAAGGGAAAGGACACGAAAAGGAAGGAAACCAAATCGACAGGAAAACGGAAAGCCGCAGACGACGAGGGCGATGGTGCATCTAGCAAAAAGAGCAAAACGAAGAAAAAGTAGCATCAAGTTATCCACTTGCATTTCATTGTACTGTACTACCCAACTTACTACGACTATGAGACACGTTCGATCACCGCGAATTGCCGGTGTTTCGAACATGAAAACCCGCTGTTACAACTGCGCAGCCCGTCGTAGACGACCATGACCATCGAAACTGGCGTTCATAAAGTTGCCCTTCGCTCAGGACCGCCAACTTTGGACGAACTGCGAGCTCACTACCCTGCACGCTTTACATGGTCCCAGTTAAAGGTCTTTGTCAACTCAGGGTATGTTTCGTTCATGTATCCTACATCCCTCCGTGACGCATCTCTAGCGACCTCGGCCTGCTGAGGCGCGACAAGAAGCTGCAGCGCAGGTACGATGGATGGGCCGTTGGGATCAAAAGGGAATATGGGACACTCGGTACGTCTACGGTCTACTTCGCAGTGACAGACGCGTTCTGACGTGCCATGCTCATTCATGCAGTCAATTACCTTGTGAACTATCGATTACAGTGGGGGAAACCAGATTCCCTTTCTCTACTCACCTCAACACTCGACGATCGGCCCTTTGCTACAGAAGACGGAGAACGAGAACCATTTCCAGCTCCCGATTATTTCAAGGCCGACATACCCTTCAACTCGGAGCTGATCTGCATCATACGGAATGATTGGCCTTACTCAGGTATGCTAGACATCAGCTTCCCGTCATCCATTGATGATACACGTGGACAGTTCCCCCTGAGATCGAACATTCCTTGATCTGGAGCCGCGTGCCCATATTTTATCCCGCCTTAGTTCCGTCCGCTGTCGAAGCCCGCGTTCAGCAAGACGGTCTCTGGGGATTCACAGGAGCCACCGACGCCGTGGAGAATCTCCCTTCTCTCGAGTCTTGCCTTTCACCACTGGCCGATTGGGATGTCACGATGGACAAACTAGTTCTCTCTGGGACTGCGAGCGACGCGGAAAAGGCAATGATAAAGGAGGCGGGAAGAGAGGTGCATGAATTCGTGAAACGCAGGTGGAGAGAGAGCCAATGGGAAACCGCTTGGTTTGTGAACCCTCCAGTATGTCTCACGTACCCTCGAGGGTCTTCGGCACATTCTCATTTTGTCACAGAGGTTGCAGAGTATTCCTGGTTTGGCGCATATTCATGTATTTGCGCGTAGAAAAACGGCCAAGGAAGAGGTCGCTTGGTCTGGTTGATCATTCGTGCGATGGGACTCTGCAATGATATCACCATAGATTTAGAAATAGAAGGAAAAGATGAGCATCTTCATTTCAACCGTTGTGTGCCTCATAACGTCGTCTTACTGCAGTACAGTCGAATAATCCATGCCTTGAAAAGAGACGGGAAAGTCAAGTGACTCATACGATGTAGTGATTAGAAACATATCCACCTGCATACCCATTTTGGTCTGAGGTCCAGGCTACAGACGCTGGTCCTCCGTGCCATACTAATTTGTTGCAGTATCCGTAATTTGGTTTCCCGTGCAGGTCACCTTCCCTGTGCTTGCTCCTAGAGACGCACGGTCCATGGGGGGCTTTCTTGTAAATCCGTTGTAGCGCAGTCCTCGTCGAGAGATGAAGATGATCAGACCTCAAAACTGATTCCAGTATGTTTATCCGTGTTCGAACATTCAAGTCCGATTAAGATCTACTGACTAACACGCCTCAAAGGTGTATATGCTGTAAAAACGGGATGGCATCGAGCCAAGTAAACCTCTTCGCCATCAGCTGACGTTTAAGTGGCATGGAGATCCCTATGCGCTGGACTGGCGATGGGAGTCTACGCGCAAGATAACCATCAACCGCCCCATCCTGAAACGTATTTCGATCAGCATGACTCACGGGAACTTCTGGTTGGTTGAGTCGGGGGTCCCTTCCTCTTGGACATTTGGCAGTCCCTGTGCAGGTCTACGTTCAAGAAAGCCATCAGCTATCACATGTCGAAACGTGCATCAAGCAGCGGCTCTTACGGCGGGAGTCGTATCCCAACACGCAATGGCGGTTTGAATGTGTTATACCTGTGTTTGGTGAGTGTTTGTCAGCGACCACCGGCTGGGTACCTACTGAGGACCCATGTCGCTAGGATCATGAGGGAAAAAGTTGTTTCCGCCAGGTCCAGGCGGAAATGGGTTATCTTGGATGTCCCTTTCAATTCGAGTGGGGGTGGGCATCGACATGACGGGGGCAGCGACGCCCGCGATGAACACTATGGAGAGTAGAGAGGTACAACGCATCTTGCAAAGTAAGCTGATTTGAACGAATGCGTCACTGACGGCCAGCTGACAGCGGTTGGAGAACAGACAAAAGGCTGATGGGAAGAGTCAAGCATGAGCAAGTTGCAAGGCAAGATGAATGGGTGCAGACTCACTAGCCAGTACCTGTGAGCCGACCAAAGGAAAGAGGGAGGCTATGGAACCGGGAGCAAAGCGCTAGTATTTATGGTAACAAGATCCAGTGCCACGAGACAGTGATGGTTTCCACAAACACGACAGCGAATCGATTGATCAACTCGGTATCACCTCCTGTTAATCATGAAACATTCCCGCGCCAACGATCGACGCCTGCCGACGGTGATTCATTACCCATTTCAATCCGGTCTCAAACGTGAGTCGTTTGAATTTCGCGCACCACAGTAATCTCGGCAGACTGGTTGTTCCAAGGTGTCCATCCCTGTTCCGAGAACACGATTCGGATGAACTCCTGTACAATGTGAGTATCGTATCTCTAGTCCAAGGCATATCCGCGGGGTTGACGCCATGGCAGTTATGACGGGCCGGGGTGCAACAAATCACGGAGCCCTAATTCGACTCTCTTGTCGGCTGCAATCGTCACACCATTACCACGAGGGCGGCGCACGGCGCGCGCCCCACCCGCCTGCAATGGCCAACGATGTGCTCACCATCAACATGGCGGCGACGATGAACAACATGCTAACTGCCCACACAGTGCGGACACCACTGCCATGCTAAGAATGGCGAGCGTGCGCTGCGTAACGGCATGCCTAGTGTCTATTTCGTCCCTTTGTCATGATATATTTATGTTAGTGCTTAGCCGGAGACGAATATTACCGGTAGTCCCGCAAACAAGCCGAATAAAGTCGGTCACCAATTTTGTTCAGATTCCTGATAACAGCCCATCGTAGACAACCATGACCATCGAAACCGGCGTTTATAAAGTCGTCCTCCGCTCGGGACCGCCAACTTTGGACGAACTGCGAGCTTACTACCCCGCTCGCTTTACATGGCCCCAGTTAAAGGTCTTTGTCAACTCAGGGTATGTTTCGCTCATGTATCCTACATCCCCCCGTGACGAATTTCTAGCGATCTCGGCCTGCCATTGCGTGACAAGAAGCTACAGCGCAGGTACGATGATTGGGCCGTCGAGATCAAAAAGGAATACGGGACACTCGGTGCATCTATAGTCTACTTCATGCAGTGACAGGCGTGTTCTGACGTGTCATGCAGTCAATTACCTTGTGAACTATCGATTGCAGTGGGGAAAACCAGATTCCCTTTCTCTACTCACCTCGACACTCGACGATCGGTCCGTTGCTACAGAACACGGAGAACGAGAACCATTTCCAGCTCCCGACTATTTCAAGGCCGACATCCCCTTCAACTCGGAGCTGATCTGCATCATACGAAATGACTGGCCTTACTCAGGTATGCTCCTCCATCATCTATTCCCGGTTGTTGATCGTACATGTTGGCAGTCCCCCCCGAGATCGAACATTCCTTGATCTGGAGCCGCGTGCCCATATTTCATCCTGCCTTAGTTCCGTCCGCTGTCGAAGCCCGCGTTGAGCAAGACGGGCTCTGGGGATTTACAGGAGCGATCGACGTCATTGAGAACCTCCCTACTCTTGAGTCTTGCCTTTCCCCACTGGCAGACTGGGGTGTCACGATAGACAAACTAGTTCTCTCTGGGACTGCGAGCGATGCAGAAAAGACAATGATAAAGGAGGCAGGAAGAGAGGTGCACGAATTCGTGAAACGCAGGTGGAGAGAGAACCAGTGGGAAACCGCGTGGTGTGTTAACCCTCCGGTACGTCTCATGTACCCTCGAGGGTCTTTGGCGTGTTCTTATCGCGACACAGAGATTGCAGAGTATTCCTGGTTTGGCGCATATTCATGTATTGGCACGCAGGAAAATGGTCAAGGAAGAAGTTCCTTGGTCTGGTTGAACATCCGTGCGACGAGACTTGTAATGATATCATAATGGATCTCGAAATGGAAAGCACAGACGAGCATCTTCATTTCGACCCTTGTGTCATCTTATTGCTGGAAAGCCAAGTGGCCCCCTTCCGTGTGGCCTGAGATGATTAGAGACATATCCACCTACACACCCATTTAGGTCTGAGCCCGGGCCACTGCAGAAAAGACAGGAAAGAGGGAGACTGCGGAAGTGGGAGGTATTTATGGTAATCTGGACGGTGATGGTTTCCACAACACGACAGCGGATCAATTGACCACTTATGTCAATCATGAAACATTCAGCCTGCTCCAGCGATCCGACGGCGATCCATTACCCGTTTCAATCCGGCCTCTCAAACGTGGGTCATTTGTGTTTCAGTACCCTGCGATGATCTCAACATAATATATGATAGCTCACCTATCGCGACTCTAACGACCACCCCGTGCATTAGCAAGTGTGACACCTACCTCGCTTTCGCAGCGCTTGCGGTAAGTAACTCTTCTCTCTATGACTTGGACAGAAGGGCAAGTCATATGTATGGGCAAGCCACTGGCATACGTGTAAGATGCGAAACCAATTAAGCTGGCGTAACCAACTTGGCACCCCTTCATTCGCTCCAAAGGTACTAAAAGCTTCCCGAGATGACCTCTGGCCGTTTGGGTCGTCGACCTCTTGCTGAACTGGCGATTGAAATCTACGCCGACATCATTTCCCAATCCGCTTCTTTCGATTTGATAGATGCCGCATCGACACACGTTTATTCATTCTGGGCGTGGAGTACAAAAAGTCTGCGCCAATTGAACTAGAGGCCCTTCACACACCTCTGCTTGATGCGAACCTACTTGACAATGTCGTCGATGCCCGTTGCCAAGCCCTGGCTGGCCCAATACCGCGCGTTATCGCATGTTCCGACCTTTTAAGATGTATTCACATTGCTCGGCGCAATGTCTGCAGTCCGGGGAAAATGAACGTACAGTTTTCAGTCTTGAAAGACAGGGCCGTCAGTAGGGCGCTGGAGAGGTCACCATTGTCAGAAGTCGGCGATAAAAAAAACTCACCGCATACATTCCCCATTGTTGGAGCATCTAAAGAACAACTTGGGGGTGTTGGAGATTGTGCGTACCCCAAAGGGCATAGAGTATCATCCCATTCGATCCTGGATTCCTCAACGCGGTATTGTTTGCGCTCATTTCGATGGTAACACCAGCTTCGTGCAGGGCAACGGTAGTCATTTCTCCTCTCATGCTCACAAAGATCGATATTTATTGCCAGGTCCTATAATACGCAGTTTAGTTGACCACCGTTTTTCTCATCTCTACCACATCCTTGATGTCCATTATTTCGTCGCACCTTTGCCATTATAAAATGAGAGCCGTATCCGAGACCCTCGAAACAAGGTTGGCAATCTAGAATTCCGAAGCGGCGGTCGTGGGCGCGCGCCCTCAGGGAGTCCTTGGGGATGCCAGAGAAGCGGATGCGGTAGGCTCTGGTGAGGACATGCGTCAAAGAGTCAGGAACGGTCGCAACGACAGACCTGCCTGGCCTGTGAGACCATCGTTTGGCCTTGAAGTACTAGGAATTTTCCCACCACTGCCGAGTCGTTTTGACATGGTTCACATCCTTCCTACATAACTTGTAGAATGGCGCTCGTCACGATCTCTGGGTATCCGTGCGCAGGCAAGTCCCGGCGGGCAACACAGATCAAAGACCACCTCGAAATGCGTCTCGCCGACCCCTCGTATTCCGGTCCATCTGTCACCGTGACGGTCATCTCCGACGACACGCTCAACATCCCTCGTACAGCCTACGATGGTAAGTTATATACTATGGGCTGGCTTGTATACTCAATCATACCAAGACAGCCGGTCGGAAAAGCCAGCTCGCGGCGCGCTGTTCACTGCTCTCCAGCGACATCTAGGCAGCGATCGCATCATTATCGTTGATTCTCTCAACTATATCAAGGGATTCCGGTATCAAATGTATTGCGCGGCCAGAGAAGCAAAGATCCGCGTCTGTACGGTGCGTGCTAGCACTCCCCACTCCCTGCTCTGCGTTCTCAAGCAAGCGAAAAGTAGGTCTATGTGATGACACCTCCCGAGACGTGTCGCGAATGGAATACCCTGCGGAAGGACGGGCAGTCGTACACTCTCGAAACGTGCGTTCGCTACACTTGGCCGCTGATCGCATCCTTGACCTACTTTGTTTCACTTAGTCTGGACAACCTCATCCAGCGGTACGAAGAACCGTCGTCGATGGTTCGATGGGATTCGCCACTGTTCACTGTGCCCTGGACAGATCCTGATGTACCCGCTGATGATATCTGGCGCGCAGTCACACAGGGCAACGTCAAGCCTCCAAACACAGGAACACAAGCGGTATGTGTTTCTGTGCTCATATTACAACACTCGACGTGATGGTTGCCGCGGTGCGCAATACAGATCGCCAAGGCGCCAACGGATGCGCTGCACGCGCTGGAAAGCACCACTACGGCCCTTGTCGCTGCTATCGTTGCCACGCAGGCAGCGTCTTCGTTCCCTGGGGGCACACTCTCACTAGACATCCCCACATCCACGCCTGCGCCGTCGACCTCGTCCAAGCTTCCCATCACCCTCCCGCCGCGGCACCTCACCCTCTCTGAACTCCAGCGTCTGAAACGACAATTCGTCGCGATTCACAAGCGTGCCGTCACGCTCGGAACGACAGAGAAAGGCACGGTTGACTGGAGCGAGGAGAGTGTGGCACGAAGGTTTGGGATGTATCTCGAGGAGAACGTCAAGCCTTGAGTGTACGCATGTATCGTATTGCATCTGACTTAGTGGACCCACTGTAGTCCTTCCTCCCACTCAACTTTGAAACGCTTCGGCAATGTCGATCTGGGACAATGTATTCTACTTCCTATGATCCCAGCTGCTCCTGGAAGATCACTAAAATTTAAAAAATTTAATACTGCAACTACTGAGATGTAGTCCTTTGACAAAATCACGTAGATGAGGCCTTGATAAAGCTAGCTAGACACATCGCAGATTCGCAAAAACTACCCAATGACACCAAAATGCCTTCGGCTCTCCAAAATATCGAGTAGTACAAGACACAACATGACAGGTCGAGCGATGTGAAAGCAGGCAGAAATGTCCCGGGTAAGTAGGCCATCAAATGGATACAGTGGCAGCAGCGCAATTCTTTAGATCCTGTGACTAAAGATGAAATAAATTTGTACCAATTGACCATCACGACCAACTCACGTCTTCTGTGCAGCAGGCGAACACAGGCAAAGATTCTGGACACCCTGTACTGATGTTAGTCGAGGTACAGCCGAGAAAATTGTCCTAAATGTCATCTCGAGTGACGGTCGTTCCCATGGTATGATATAAGGTCTCACGGTGACATAATTGCAACAATATCCGTAGCTAGAGTCGGGGCAATGGAATCCACGAGTTTGGAGCGCGTGTGGTACAGCAGCTGGAATAATGTTGGTAGATCATTGGTGAGCGAAGAGACGCCTCTCACATCGTGGCTTTTGACAGTGAATGTCCTTCTTATCCCCGGGGCAAAACAACCAACGATTCTGGAGCGAGCCTGGCGCCGCAGCCACGCTAGCTGCCACCACAAGTGCAGCAAAAGTTGCGACGAAGAGAGCAGAGAGACGGTTGAACATCGTCGATAGAGGGATCCTTTGGAGAGCGACGTCTCATCGTGCCTTTATGCCCATTATTTGCGTAGACATATAGTAAAACGTCTGCAGTTTGTGGACGAAGTCGCGCCACGAGGTTGAGTTGGGACCAACGTTTTTGGCAACCTGCTAGTTGAACTCCAGCGGCGGCAACGACAGGATGTCTTTTCAAACGGCTGAACTATTCACAGACAGAGAACATCACGGCAGTACACGCGTTCATTGAACTTTGCCAGGTGAGAACAGACTCATACTAATCATTCCGGGAGTGCTCGTCATCCGATGCGCGGCACCGGATGACGTGACTACGATGCCAAGTAATAATGTAATCTGCAGATTCTCATCCGCATGATCGCTCCTAACTATCGCATGAAATGGAACAACACTTGATATTTTGTTCACAGGTCAGCTATGTGTCACCCTAGTTGGGAATTGTCAACTGATTTTCAACTGTACATGTAATCATCCTGACGTCCGAATCTTTCAAGTTCGTCACGGCTGGGCCGCCGGTCAGAAGGAAGTTCCTGTGATAGGGGAATCTGATCAGCCAATTTCATGTACGCAGTCTCGTCATTTTGGACGCGCGTTCAACTTGTGACGCAATAGTGGATGACAAGATATACGGTCAGACTGACCTTGCGCTGGTATAAAGCCGAGTCTGCATTGTCGAGAGAGCATCTAACTATTTCGCATCTACTGCTATTCGTTCACACACGATCAATAACTCAACGATGTCGCTGTTTGCACCGGTAGCCAAACCCACTTCGCGTCTTGCACGATATCGTGCCTTGTCGCCCAATGCCTCCATCCATGTCTCCCCGCTCCAGCTTGGTGCCATGAGCATCGGGGACAAATGGGCAGAGTTTGGCATGGGAGGGATGGACAAGGAGTCCTCGTTCCGACTGTTGGACGCGTACTACGAAGCAGGCGGGAACTTCATCGATACAGCCAACAACTAGTGAGTGTCTCGTGGCGGTCTTTGGTACTCGTCATCCACATCTCGTATCAGCCAAAATCAGAGCTCAGAAGAGTTTATTGGCGAATGGGCTGAGCAGCGAGGCATCAGAGATCAGCTCGTCATTGCCACCAAAGTTCGTCCTTCCTTTACTCTTTCGGTACCACACTGATACGAGCTTGTCAAGTATTCTACAAATTACGTCGCCGCAGAGAGAGGCATCGAGCAAAAGGTGCTCTACATGGGAAACAATACTAAATCAATGCACGTCAGTGTGGAAGCAAGTTTGAAGAAGCTGAGGACGTCCTATATCGATATTCTCTACGTCCACTGGTGGGACTGGGAAACTTCCATCGAAGAGATTATGAATGGATTGCACACGCTCGTTCAACAGGGCAAAGTGCTCTATCTGGTGGGTGGCAAGTTCGTGCCAGACTTTGTTCTTCTCAGACCCTATGAAATTGCAGGGCATCTCTGACAGCCCTGTATGGGTCGTGTCCCAAGCAAACCAGTATGCTCGTGATCACGGCAAGACGCCATTCGTAATTTACCAAGGCCAATGGAACGTCATGCAACGCTCCTTTGAGCGGGATATCATCCCAATGTGTAAAGCGCATGGTATGCTCCGACCTTTACGAAAATTCATTACTCCGTTGACTCGCGATGTAGGCATGGCTTTGGCACCGTGGGGTGTACTAGCAAGCGGAAGGCTCCGTAGTGACGAAGAAGAAGAACGACGTACCCGCTCTGGCGAGAACGGACGCGCGCTCTTCAGCGAGGATTGGAAGCGAAACGAGCAGGAAAGAGCGATGAGCGCCGCGTTGGAGAAGGTTGCCAAACAGGTCGGCGCCAAACACATGACCGCGGTAGCGATCGCGTATGTCATGCAAAAGGCGCCATACGTATTCCCGATCATCGGGGGTCGCAAAGTGAAACACCTTGAGGCTAACTTGGAAGCTTTGGAAATCGTGCTCACCCTCGAGCAGATCAAGTTCCTGGAGAGTGTCGTTCCGTTCGACTATGGCTTCCCGATCACAGTGATTGTTCGTCGATGATCTTGTCACTCATTGCTCTCTCTGATGCATGTACACAGGGCGATGGTAGTGACTACAACTTTTTAATGAAGACTTCCGCTTACTTGGAGAAGCAGCCGTCTCATTTGCCACTTTTATCGGATCTATCCTAGCTAGGTGAAGCGTCCGACGGTCCGCGGGAATTCTGTACAAGATTCATATATAGTGCAAAGTCACCCATTGTATCACGGCTCCGATTTTGAACGGCTATTAACCGTTATTTGTACTCAAATTGGGACTATCGCACTCATCACTCAGAAAGCAGCACAAAACAAGAAATGACATCGATCAGGAGACAGACAACATACTACTGAATGCAGAGAGGCCAGCACATATCGTACAAAACAAAACACACGTCGGGATCAAGAAATGAGTAAGAGCTGCACAGCAACGCCTACGCTCAAAAACGGCTAGTTGGACATCGCTCGATACCCAACAGGTGCAACGAGTGCGACTGGGGCATTGTTTACCGCCGCCATACCACAGGAGACGCGATCGGTGGAGAGCGCAGCGAGCTCCTGGAGCTTCTTCGCAAAGACGGGAGCCGTGACGGCTGTCTCGAAGCGGACCTTGCGTTCCTTCGCGGGCCTGGCGGGAGTGTGAATGGGGCAGTCGGCAGCCTCCTTGAGTTTCTGCGCAAACATGACGGTGTTAACGGCCGCCTCAAAGGTGACCTGGTTGCGAGCGGCGTCGTTGAGCTTTTGCGCAAACGTGACGGCGTTGACGGCGGTCTCAAAGTTGACTTCGACCTTGGCGGCGTCGTTGAGCTTCTGGGCAAAGACGACAGCCGAGGCGGCGGACTCAATGCTGGCCGGGCTGGGAGTAGCCGCGGCGTCGCTGAGCTTCTGGGCGAAGACAACCGCCGAGGCGGCACCCTCAATGCTGGCCTGGCTGGGGGTTGCAGCGGTGTCGTTGAGCTTTTGGGCGAAGATGACCGCCGCAGTGGCAGTCTCGATACTGGCCTGGACGGGAGCGGCAGCGGCGTCGTTGAGCTTCTGAGCAAAGACAACTGCCGAGGCGGCAGCCTCAACGCTTGCCGGGTTGGGAGTGGCGGCCGCGTCGTTGAGCTTCTGCGCAAAGATGACCGCCGAGGCGGCACCCTCGATGCTGGCTGGGCTGGGAGTGGCGGCCGCGTCGTTGAGTTTCTGCGCAAAGATAACCGCCGAGGCGGCACCCTCAATGCTGGCCTGGCTAGGAGCGTCATTGAGCTTCTGAGCAAATATCACTGCCGAGGCGGCAGACTCGATGCTGGCCGGGCTGGGAGTGGCCGCGGCGTCGTTGAGCTTCTGAGAAAAGACAACCGCCGAGGCGGCGCCCTCAATGCTGGCCGGGCTGGGAGTGGCAGCCGCGTCGTTGAGTTTCTGAGCAAAGATGACCGCAGAGGCGGCACCCTCAATGCTGGCTGGGCTGGGAGTGGCAGCCGCGTCGTTGAGCTTCTGGGCAAACATGACTGCCGTAGCGGCAGCCTCAATGGTGGCCTGGCTGGGAGCGTCATTGAGCTTCTGAGCAAAGATCACTGCCGAGGCGGCAGACTCGATGCTGGCCGGGCTGGGAGTGGCAGCCGCGTCGTTGAGCTTCTGCGCAAAGATGACCGCCGTAACGGCAGTCCTAAAGCCAGGAGCGGCAGCAGCGTCCTCGAGCTTTTGCGCAAAGATGACAGCCGTAATGGCCGTCTCAAAGTTGGCCGCAGCGGGGGACACGACGATAGTCGGGGTCATGATGATTGGCAGTGAAAAGGTCGAGTAGTGTTGTAAAATCAAGACGGTACGCCGAGATCTATAGCAAACAAGTCAGCGACCGCGTCGCGTCGAACGTCGACAGGTACATACTACGTGTTCAGAGAAGAGTTGGAAAGTAGATTCTTTGGTTAGATGGGTACAGACGCGTCTGAGATCGAGGCGGATGAGACTGATCAGAACAATGCGTTCCCCATCCAGAATTTATACCTGATCCCTGACCTCTGCACGCAGCATGCTTCCGGATTCGTCACCTGGGATGTGAATTCTGCAAGCTGTTTCCCACCAGACTGTCATCTCTCTGCATGTATCCTGAAAATTTGGATTATGTTCGGGGTAGATTACTGAACACGTTGGCCATCCACCGGAGGCTGTGGTTACCATATGCGGCTTCTTGCAAGGTCAGCAGTCCTTCCCTGAGTTGTAATGAAAAGTGCGTGCAAAAGGCAAGGTGTGGAGAGTCAGGTACATGGGACCCGATGCTTGGAATGGACTTATGGATGGTAAGTCGCCGAAAAGCAGAAGACACTGCCCCGTTCGTGAATCCGATTGAGCATTGTGTCTCCGAACTCCAAGGTGAGAATGACCGACCAATGAATTGTTATGCAATCGATTCGGGCCTCAGGTCACGGTTCTTCATCTCGAAGAGATCCTTGATCTCCTCCAGACTCCTGCCCCTGGTATCAGGCAAGAACCAATAAGGTACGACCATGACGAAGTTATATTCCTGCGCTAAATAAGAAGTACGGCCCGCTTGACGATGCGCGGAGGAAGAACGGAGCAGTTCGAACTTGCCACTGTGAAGTTGCGACCCAATTAGTAAGCTCTGTAAATCACTTGACCTTGGTGAAGAGAGATAACTTGCTGAATGCACATGCTTTCACTCGTGTAGGCACTATCTCAGATGAATATCTTCGATGACCTTTTTCCATGGAAGCCTCATGCCTTGGAATGCATGGAACTTTCTATAGCACAGGACTACGCAAAGTCAGTAACAAACATCTATATCAAGAAGACGATAACGACCCACTGGGAGGTTTTACCATTGAGATAAACCTCTCCGTATGCCTTGAGTCACATATATGCTACTGATTGCCAAGAAACAACTCACGACAGCGATTCCGCTCCACCAAGGAGAACATCCGTCCCCACTTGTCCGCAAAAAGCTGAGCCGGAACGGTGAACAGCAGGTTTGTTATTCCCGAGATGCCAGACGCAAGGAATGATACACGTTGAGACGAGAAGCCTGCCTGGGTAAAGGATGGGGCGTAATACAACACAGCATCGATCCGATCCAAGCAGCAGTCACATTGGTGGGCATGAGTATGCTAAACGTTGCGACGGACATGTAAACGTACACCATTTGAAAACCCATTAGGAATGTTCCAAGTAGACCCTTCTGATGTGGCGTTTCGAAAAGACTTCGAAGAATTTGGGTTGTGTGCCAAGTTCCTCTTCAAGGGACTATCCAGTCTAGCTTGATGATCAAGGCGTTTTGTCTCGGCTCGGAGGTCGGTGGAAATGCCAAGTTTGACTTTACACACTTGCCATGTCTAAATGTGAAATTATGCAATAAACTTTAAATATTATTTATATTGACCCATCGATAGATGTCGCCTCCTCTCAAACGCGGGACCGGTCACGACCAAGTAACTAGACTAGGGTCGCCCAGCCCTTGCGAGTGACATGGAATACAGATCACCAAAGTCCCTTATCTGTGATGAATCCCATCATTGGCCAGCGCCAGTGAACAATACTAGCCACTCCAGCAGCAAGTGCTTGGAGGGCCAGCAAGGATTACTCATGTGTATACAAATGCCAATTGTGCAGTTGGAATCTCACATGTACCTGTGACGAGCTTTCCTGCACAGCTCGCCGTCTTTCCCAGATTGCCAGTTCCGAGATATCGGAGATGAATGTAGAGTGATCGATTGAACGACGTCATAGGCTAAGCTCAAGTTGATAGCTCTGCCAACGATGCGCTCCTCTGGTTTTCACTGCTCGCTGTGTCTATACTCGACCGCCAGAGCTGTGGGGGGAGGCTCGATCTACGAGCGATGACAAGAAGAAGATATTGATGTGAATTTACTGCTCCTCTCAGGCTCACTCTCATTTCCATAAGCCTGAGGCCTGAGGAACACATCCGTGTATTTTCCCTGCGCAATTGGGCCAAAATGCGCGATGGTGTCTTGACCACTGAAATCGTGGGCTACTCAAGGCTAAGCCTGTCGACCATTCCAGATGTACATTCATGGCAAGACATGTGATAAGCTTGCCATCGTCGAAAGCGCAAACATCAATGAGCGGTCTCAACGAAGCGGTCGAGATTCTGAGTTGGCTACTGTTACCCGGGACACCGATATGGTCGATGGGTAGGTTGAAGCGAATCACGTTCTTTTCCGGCCCCTCGACCGAAAAGGACCATGAGACGAGGAAGAAAGCGGTCACCGTGGACAAGTTGCATACCTTGTACCACTGTGCGGAATGCACCATGGAGCAGTTCATACACTGCATGTGTGAACTGACGAGCTGTTCTCCATTGGGGTCCCACTTTTCATGCGCTCGTTCGTGGTACGACTCTTCTCCATGTGAGCCATTATCCGGTCATCCATCAACACATCGACGTCAACCCCGACATGGACTCGCATCAAGCGGACATGTAGCGTGTGTGCAAAGCGGTCTACTTTAAAGGGACGGCCTGCGCCTGGCCATCCTGGAGCAACGATCCCTTCTCTGGCTTGTGCACATCGTCCTTGGGTACAGAATGCAGCGACAAGGTGGGCCGCGTGAAGCAAGTCCGCAGTGCATCAGATCAGAATGATGCCTAGTAGCCAGACTAATGAACACACAAAATCGCTTGTAAGAACGCACGAACCTTCGTGATAACCCTGATCGCGTGCTTGATCTTTGGACCCGCCTTGAAATCGCTGATGGTGAGGATCCGCGAGGGCAAGTCGTGCAGGCTCGCCCTGACCTTTGTAGCGTCAGGGGGGGATGTGCGGGTTGGACTTGAGGATTCTACGCAAAGGTTACTGTAAGATTGTCTGTGATGACGGGTATTACCAAGGTCAACCAATTACAATGGGCGAATATTGGTACCCGGCCAGAACAACTTCAATGTCGGGAGACGCTAAGGGGTTATACGACAATATTACTTACACATTTGCGCCTAAAGACAACAATAATGAACAGCAATAGCAAACAAGGGAGAGAGCGCATTATTGGGATAAAATTATAGTTCGAGTGCAAAAAAGTCAAAAGGACAGTTCATTTAATTATTATCTTCGTTCATTCGTCCTTGTCAGCGGTAGCAAGCTGCGTCGCAAGTCTAGTCAGCATCTCTTCGGCACGGGGGTTACGGGGGAAGGATCGACCGTCTCCTTTGCTGTCATGTTTAGTGTTAGTCAGTTCAACCACCTTCATATCACGAATGGCAGTCCGGTGGGGACTGCGACTGGCAAGGTTCGCTCACCTTGCGCCACCATACAAAACGCGGTATATCCAACCGTGAGACTTATGCCACCCAAATACTTGTATCCAGTTCCTGCGCCATCCAAGGTCATATAGTTTCACCGCGCGATGAGCATCATCCACAAGACCTCTTTGCTTGGCCGAAAGTTCGTGTTCCAGGGGTGGATCGGAGAGCTGAAGGGACACAGGGAGAGGTGGGATATATCGAAGGAGCAGAAATGGCGAGAGACTTTCTATGGTTGTTTGATTTGTGCTATCCAAAACTAAGTCAGATTGCAATTATCGGTCTAAGCGAACACTCACGAGATGAGGTATGTATGATATATTGTGAAGGAGCCGACAACGACAGCAAAGATAAAACAGGCTGCAGTCAAAAGAACTTGATGAATAGGCGTGGTATCATCCTTGTAGGAAATTTAGCTTTGTCCAATGGTTTCTGGGGAAAGAGTGCTTACTGGCACTGACAGAGGATTTTGAATTGACCACCAGAATGCACGTGCAGAGATGACACAGATATATGTCGAGAGGAAGGCGACACAAGATATGAAATGGAAAAATGCAGGGTAAGTCCTATGGCCCTGGAAGCAGATCAGTCAAGTTAAAATCGGACTGACTCAACCTAAACTTACGACACATTTGCCTCCAAGCCATGGACAGTGGTGATCTAAGCAATAAGCACTTCAAGAAAGAGAAACAGCACACATCTGTGACCCACCCATCTTTAGTACACAGCGTCCACAAGTATTGCAATGGTGTGTACGCTCTGGCTTGGGTCCCCAGCACGCACGGCACCACTTTAGAGGGGAGAGTTCATCGTCAAAGTCTGGGGCAGCCATGAGAGCCTCTCCAAGCCCCAGATCATCGGTGTCCTCGCTTTCTTCTGACACCCCTTTGGGTAGAGAAGTTCGGCCAGGATCACGAGCGACACAGACAATGAGGGAACAGAACGCAAGGAACGTGAGTGCGTACGAAACAAGCAAGTGGAGTAGAAAACATGGAGTGGAATGCAGCGTAAGGAGATGATGATTGACAAGAACGAGTAGCCAAGATGGATGGGGAGCTACCATGAGAGCCAGCAACGCTAGCAGAGTGAATCATGTTAAGAATCAGATGACGATGAACCAGACTTGGCGCCTTACCGCAGAGAGGGAGATAGTCAACCCATGTCTTCGGTGTCTCGCGCGGAAAATCATCGTCCCAGATGTCATGATCTCGTTGTGGGGGCGGAGAAAAGTTGAAGGAGAGCAATGGCATTGGGTATACCGTATGCTGGTGAAGCTGAGCGTGGGACAATTCTTCGGAGCCGACACTGGCGATCACCCGGTCGTCCGTTCTTCCCCGTTGAACTTCCGAGTTATGCCTCGTCCCTTAAATCGTAGGAATCTTTCAGAGTGAGTCGAGCAGCATGCTCTCTGTTTCTCTGAAAGTTTATCTTGTCGCTTTCCTCACATCCTTAGCTGGCATGTTATTCAAAGTATATTCATCTGAGTGCCTACACGAGCGAAGGCATGTGCATTTCGGGAAGTTAGGTTATCTCTTCACTGGGGCCGAGTTATTTACGGAGCTTGCTAATGATGCCGTCAACTTCAGTGACTTCAACTGCTCTCTTCCTTCGTGCATCGCCAAACGGTCGTATTTCTTGCCTAAAACCAAGGGAAACAGTCTGGAGGTGATCGAGGGGTGAAGAGTTGTGACTTGAAGCCTGGTTGTATAATAATTCATTGGCCAGTCATTCTAGCCTTGGAGTTCGGGGACATGTTTGCTCAATCAGATTCACAGACGGGGCAGTGTCTTCTGCTTTCGGCGAATTCAGGTCTATTCCAAGCATCAGGACGCATGTACCTGAACATCCTGCATTCTACACGCCGTTTTCATCACAAGCACCGCCAACCACGCGAGAACTCGTGTATGTGAGATGTGGTAACCACAGCCCCCGGTTTACGGCCAACGTGTTCAATAATCTACCCCGAACGTGATCCAAAACTTCAAGACACCTACTGAGAGGCAGTCTGGTGGGAAACAACTTGTGGAATTCACAACCCAGGTGACAAATTCCGAAGCGGGTACGACTACGAGTGGAGTGTGAAAGTTGCAAATCCAGGGAACTGACAATGATCGGTGCTGCACACGGAGGTCAGGAAATGGGTACGAATTTTGGATGGGGGACGCATTGTTTTGATCAGTCTGACCCATCACAGCCTCGGACGCGCCTGCGTCCGTCTAACCAAAGAATTTACTTGTCATCTCTGCTCTTCCCTGAACGCGCAGTATGTATCTGTTGACGCTCAACACGACGTGTGGTTACTAACTCATTTGCTACAGACCCTCCCGATTTCACAACACTTATTCTCTGCCAATCATCATGACCCCTACTTTCGTCGTGTTCCCCACCATGACCAACTTTGAGACGGCCATTATGACCGTCATCTTTGTGTGAAAGCTCATGGACGCCACTGTCGCCCGCAAAAACCAGGGCAGCTTTGAGACGGCTGCTACTGCGGTGGTCTTTACGCAGAAACTCAAATACGCGGCCGTTGCACGCAAGCAGGTTGGCCTCGAGACCGCCGTTACCGCCGTTGTCATTGCCCAGAAACTCAATGACGTCGCACGCAAAAACCAGGTCAGCATTGAGACGGCTGCTACCGCGGTTGTCTTTGCGCAGAAGCTCAACGGCGCGGCTGTCCCTCCCAAGGTCAGCCTTGAGACTGCCATTACCGCCGTCATCCTTGCAAACAGCTCTGGGACGCGGCCGTCCCTCCCAACGTCAACCTTGAGACTGCCGTTACCGCCGTCCCCTCGCAAAAACTCGAGGACGCCGCTATCGCTCGCAAGGACCAGGTCACCTCTGAGGCGACAGTTTCCGTCGTCATGTTTACGCAGAAGCTCGAGGACGTGTCCCGCTCCACACCTCCGTCAGGCCTGCTGCGAAGGATGCCAAACGAACGTCCACTTTGAGACAGCCGTCACGGCCCTCGTCTTTGCGAAGCTTCAGGAGGTCGCTGCGCTGTCTACCGATCGCGTGTCCTGTGGTGTGGCGGCTGCAAACATAGCCCCCCAGTCGCACTCGTTCCTGCTGTAGGTATTGAGCGACTCCAAATGAGACATGTTCGAGCTGCTACCCAGGTCTTACTCATTTTTTGATCCCGATGTGCGGTTTGTTTTGTACAGCGTCTCGGCACTCAGCAGTATGTTCTGTCTCTTGATCAATGTGATTTCTTGTTTTGTGCTTTGGAACGATGGGTGTGTGGTTGACCACCATTCAGAAAACGGCACTTTGCACAATAAGTACATGAACATTGGATCCTTTCAGGCAAAATGAGAATCACACGATCTGTCGGGGGAGCCGTCCGACTAAGAGAGAGCTGCCTTATTTGGCATGATGACGTGGGGCACGATCAAGTTTGTTAAGTTAGGCGTATGTCATACCATCACTACCATGGTCATGCATTCAGTGCCTGGCGCTCACTGTAAAAAGCCCACTCCCTTGGCCTATGCGTACCCACCACCACGTGATCCACCAACGACAATGACAATGGTGCACCCACCACCAAACTGTCATGTTCTGCGTGGTCACCCGTAGTTCAATGTGGCTGCTGGAGGTATTTGGGAAACAAGTGGTAGTTAACTGCTAACCGAACGCACCAAATTACAACTGCGTCGAGATGCAGACATTTTAAATTGGATTTAAGTTATTGAAGGAAACAAAATGTGGCAAATTGCCTGCAATTGTGCTGTGAGGTCTTTGGTCCGTACCAACGTATTCACTTAGATTCATCTATAACCATAATGATCTCCTTTAATAACGATCCCCGTTATAAATCGCTTACTATGCAAAGCGACGCACCGCAAATTCTTGTTTGCACTCAGGCTTCAGAGGCCTCGGGAATGTCGCACTCATCACATAGAAAACAGCACACGAGAAATCACATCGATCAAGAGACGGAGAACATGCTACTGAATGCAGAGATGCCAGTAAATAGCTCGGAAAACACAATACATGTCGGGATCTAAGTAAGTAAGACCTGCACGGCAGCGCCTACTCGCTTGAATACGTTTTGTTGGACATCGCTCAATACCCTACAGCTGAAACGAGTGCGACCGGGGTTACATTTGCAGCAGGCACACCACAGGACACGCGAGCAGCGGACAGCGCAACGGCGCCCTTGAGCCTCTTCGCAAAGATGAGGGCCGTGACGGCAGTCTGGAAGGCGACCGGGCGCTTGCGATCGACACGAGCGTTGGACAGCGCAGCAGCGTCCTTGAGGTTCTTTGCAAACATGACGGCGGTAACAGCTGTCTCAAAGCTGACCTGGTTGCGAGCGACAGCCGCATCCTTGAACTTGTTCGCGAACATGACGGTGGTAACAGCAGTCTCAAAGTCGACCCTTGGAGCGGCAGCTGCGTCCTTGAGCTTGTTTGCAAAGACGACGGCAGCAACAGCCGTCTCCAAGCTGGCCTGGTCCCTGCGAGCGACAGCAGCATCCCTGAGCTTTTGGGAAAAGACGACGGCCGAAACGGTCGCCTCAAAGCCGACTTGGTGCTTGCGAGTGACTGCGACGTCCTTGAGCTTTTGAGCAAAGACGACGGCTGTAGTAGCCGCCTCAAAGTTGACCTGGTTTTCACGAGCGGCATCCCCAAGTTTTTGCGCAAACATAACAGCGGTAACGGCTGCCTCGAAGCCGACCTGGTGTTTGCAAGTGACAACGGCGTCCTTGAGCCTCTGGGAAAAGACGACGGCGGCTGTAGCCGCCTCAAAAGTGACCTGGTGCTTGCGAGCGACAGCGGCATCCTTGACCTTTTGAGCAAAGACGACGGCCGTAACGGCAGTCTCAAAGTTGGCCGGGTTCTTGCGAGCGGCATCCCTGAGTTTTTGAGCGAACACAACGGTGGTAACAGCCCCCTCAAAGGTGACTCTGCGTTTCCGAGCGGCAGCGGCGTTCTTGAGCTTGTTTGCAAAGACCACAGCTGTAACAGCCGTCCCAAAGCTAGCCTGGTTTCTGCGAGTGACAGCGGCGTCCTTGAGCTTCTGAGCGAAAATGACGGTGGTAACGGCCGCCTCAAAGGTGGCCTGGTTCTTGATAGCAGCATCCTTGACCTTCTGGGCAAAGACGACAGCGGAGACAGTGGCCTCTAAGGTGATCTGGTTCTTGCGAGTGACAGCAGCGTCCTTCAGCTTTTGGGCAAAGATGACAGACGTGATGGTCGTCTCAAAGTTAGAGGTAGCGGGGCACACGACAATAGTTGGGGTCATCATGATCGGCAGGGAATAAGTCGAGTAGTGTTGTGGGATTGGGAGGATCTACAGCAAACAAGTGAGTGACCACATGTCGCGTCAAGCGTCGACAGATACGTACTACACGTTCAGGGAAGAGCAGAGATAGCAAGTGAGTTCTTTTTGTTGGATGAGTGCAGACGCGTCTGAGGCTGAGGTGGATGGGACTGACCAGAACAATGCGTTCCTCATCCAGAATTTATACTTGATTCCTAACCTCCGCATGTAGCAGTAATCGGCGTACATGCTTCCAAATATTTGTCGCCTGAGGCGTGAATCCGCAAGTTGTTTTCTACCAGACTGCCGCATCTCTCTTGATGTTTGGGATCATGTTCAGGGTAGAGTATTGAACACGTTGGCTGTCAATGGCAGGGGGCTGTGTATCACATTTTACATACCTGGCTTCTCGCGTGGTTGGCAGTGTTTCCTGAACTTTCAATGAAGAACGGCGTGTAGAATGCGAGATGTGGAGAGTCACTAGTCACAAGTTGGCATGTACATGAGTTCTGATGGGACTTGATTAATACTTTGCCGAAAGTGGAAGAAAACACTGCCTCGTCCATGAATCAGATTGTCTCCGAGAACTGAGCAACGAATTATTATACAGTCGATTCGGGCTCCGTAAATAACTTGATCCTGGTGAAGAGAGACAAACATGCCTTCGCTTGCAGGCGTGTAGGCACTATCTCACACGGATATATTTTGAGCCTTTTTCCATGGAAGTCGAACGTCATACTTTGGAATGCATGGAACCTTCTATACTCCAGGACTACGCAAAGTTGGTAACAAACATGTCGATAAGCCCACTGGGAGGTTTTACCACTGAGATAGACCCCTCCGTTCGCCCTACCGCTGTGAGTCGTGTATATGCTACCGATTGCCAAGAAACAATCGATCACGATAGTGATTCCTCCGCATTCAAGTATCCACAAAAAGCTGAGTTGGAATGGTGAACAGCAGGTTTATTATTCCCGAGATGCCAGACGCAAGAAATGATACACGTTGGGATGGGAAGCCCGCATGGGCAAAAGGGTAGGGGCATAATGCAACACAGCATCGATCCTGATCCAAACAGCAGGCGGGCATGAGTGTGCTAAACGTTGCGACGGACATGTAGACATACACCACATTTGAAAACCCATTGGGAATATTCCAAGTAGACTTCTTCTGATGTGAGAACTTGTGTGCCTTCCCGTCGTGAACGTTGTTGTACGACCGGAGTCTTGACAAGACTTAACAAACGTTGACTGCGCTGTGACAGTTGTCGGAAAGAACATGAAAGTCATATCGGCGACATGACTACGGGATAAAGAAAGTGAAGCCGGATGGAATGTTTTCTATGGAGGTGCCAGATAGCACCGTTTGCGTCAGAGGTGAATCTTTCAGTAAGGAGGTGAAAAAATCCTTCGATCTACATTGGGAAACAATCAATGTCGGTTCCGAAGAATAATCCCACGCTCACCAGCGTTTCGACTTTTGCCTCCACGACGTGACGTCATGAAAACGTGGGTTGACTATCTCCCTGCGGTAAGATGCCAAGTGTCTGATTCTCAACATAGCACCCCATCCATCTTGGCTACTCGTTCTTGTCAATCATCATCTCCTCACGCTGCATTCCACTTCATGTTTTTATTTATACACACTCACATTCCCAAAGGCATATCGGAAGAAAGCAAGAACACACATGGTCTGGGGCTTGGGGAGGCTCTTGAACTCTCTATAAAGCGGTGTTGTGGATCCAAGCTAGACCCGATGCACCATTGCATTATTAAGTACTTGTGTATGCTATGTACAAAAAAACAGGTGGGTCTGTCTAAACATGCTTATTGGTCAGATTGCTACTGTCTGGCCTGGAAGCAAATGTGTCGTAGGTTTCGTTTGATGTCAAACAAACTTTAACTTGACCGATCTGCTTCCAGGGCCATAAGACGTAACTTGCATTTTTCCACTTCACATCACAGGTTTAACAAATTTCTTACAAGACCCTTATAAGATCTTACAAACGCTGTAATAAGTAAAATGCGCACAAATCCTTATAAGGCTAGGTCCTATGGCAAAAGACCACCACACCGACAGACATGTGACACTTGACACTTTCTTATATGAATGGCCAAGGTCCATATAATTTATGTACATTACAAAACAGTGT